>CANNZV010001319.1:83738-248501 GCA_947561585.1 Caprella mutica | reverse complement strand
CGACTACTAAACAATTTGGGTATTTGAAGTCATTTTATTATGGAAACAGAGAAATATACTCTGCAGAATTTAGTCGTTGCTGATTTATTACTTAATTTATATTCGTTAGGGATTAAACTGTGTGGAATGATTGGTAATTATTTTCAATAGATTTTATTTGTGAGTACAAAACTGATTTTTTTTTCAATAAGTGCTCAAGTGAAAGACTAATGTGCTTCGTAGCAGAAAAAGGTAAATTCTGATTCTTTCAAATTAAATATTGTATACTTGTTTTGAAAAGATACAAAATATATAATAGTAAATTCATTCTCAAAAGATTATTTAATTTTATATAACAATCACTCGAAGCATTATTGATATAATTTCATTAATGATTTGGAATAAAATTAGGATATTATTCATCTATCTATTGAACTTATATCAAATCTTAGAGATATAAACGTAGACATTATGATTCTTCATTTTTTTTATCAGAATTGGAAAACAAATCTCTTAGGTTTTTCTTAACCCTAATGAGTTTGACGTGTGTTTTTTAGCACATCTTTTTTAAATTACTTTATATCTTTCGTTTCATTCCTTCAAATTTATCGGCCTTTCTTGACTTTATTCCTAGATAAATACCAAATATATTTTTGTATTTAAATGTTAAAAAATATTTAAGTATTGACGTAAATCAGCGTAAATCACGTAAATTTGGGAATTAATTGAAATATAGTGGAGTGTGGCAACAACGTGTAAATACACAATTGGTACCCGCTAAACACATATTAAGTCCATACGTTTTCATGGAGAACACAATTACGCCGAGCTGTGATTAGGCCACACTCCACCCAATCGCAGCTCTGCTCTCTCAGTTGCCAATGTCTTATATACCTGTATTTATTTATCCTTATAATATTCAATATTTTAACTTGAAATTTGGTACACATTAATCTAGTATATACTAACCATTTGTAAAAAATGCAGTACTTTAGGCTCGTAAATAAGACATGTGTTTTTAAAAAACATAGTCTAACCTTCCCATACATTCTGAGGTTAAAAAAATATGTTTCTGAAATTTAAACAGCATTTATAAGATCAAATTTCCAATTTTTCTTTTCTCTCAGAAAAAAAACTTGGATCATTTGAAACCCAATGTGTTGTTCTGAGCAATATCGATAACGGCTTCAACACCAAAATATAAAGCTAAAGAGCAAATGAACACATCTTTTAGCTTGCTGACGCCATCTTCTCAAAGAGTTTACCCAAAAAGTGCAGTTTAGATAATGGCGCAAAAGTTTTCGGATTAGTAATTAGGTTCTGACACTCGTTTGAAGTTTGTATCCTCATCCGCAATGCGATTTGGGAACTCTTGCTCTTATAAAGTAATTCGGCTCTCGTGCCAAAAAATCATCTGCAAGTATTTCTGTCGATTCCGAAAAGTTATCAAAGTTACGTTTAGTTCGTGGACATTTTCTTCCAGTCTTTTCAATAAAAAAGAACATCACTGACTGCTATAAGATCCTTTTAGGCTATTTTGTCTCGAAGAGAATTACTCTTTCTGGAATGTTGTGGGAGTTGATGGCGACAGGATAAGTTACAGCAACACTGAAATTTCCACCTTAATTTCTTCTGAGTCATTCAATTTTATAGTTTATATTATTAATTTTGTTGTTATTACTATGTACGTCAGCTAATAATACACTGTTTAAACTATTTAGCTAATGCTATTAAAATAAGCGAAGATTCGAGAAAGTTATATGAATATATTATACTGGAGAATTTTTTGGGGATTATCTCCATCTTTATTATAGTGCTCCTCACCATCTTCATTCTCTGGTTTCAGAATTTCTTTGTCTCATTCTTCCTATTTCTACCTACCTCTCTATTCTATTCGTCACCTCCAATTATATTCCCTCCCTATCTCCATCTCCGACCTCTCCGTCCCCTCCATCTACCCAGTCTCAAGCTTCACTCTTCGTCGCCCAAAGTTTCTGTCTTCCTCTTTCCTGCTTGGCATTTCCAAATTTTAAGGAAAATTAATTAGAGTCAAGGTTCACTTTTGCATTCAAGATTGAGGCGGTGAATTATTGTTCTAATTAACATTTTACGGAGAGAGTCTCAAGGATTGGGATTTTTTGGCCACGCAAAGCTGATGATTTATAGAAAGCCGTCGTAATTCACTGAACGTGACTCTGATTTTCTGATACCTAATGTGAACCTGAACGGCCAGTAAGCCCATTAAAAAATTGAGAGGCATTTTTGGTAGAACTTTCTTATATTATATTAGTTAAGCTTCACGAGTATTCATTCTTCATAATAATTTAAATTATATGTGATAAAAAAATGCATCTATATAATTTTCAACTATATTGAAATTGCCTAATTTAATTAAATGGCTTTAATTAAATACGTCGACATAAACGGAGGTTGTACAAAAAGATGGAAAAGATGGAAACACCTTGCAGTTCTTCCATGTAATATAAAGTTGTACAGCTGCGAAGAATATGTAATTCTGTGAAAACCAAGTTCTGTAGGTCTTCATTGAGATCTGCTTTGAATTTAGTAGCCGTGGTCTTGCGATTTGCTCGAAAAATACCATTCACATAAGTTCAATTTTCGGTCAGACCTGTGCTTTGCTGAGGACGTTTTTCCTTCTCTTTCAAAGGAAGTCATTACTTTTGAGACAGTATAACTTAAAACGCCGAACATTCAAACAGTTTTTGTTACACTAGTTCCTGTCACACGAGCACCTTCAATTTGGCCTCTTTGGAAGCTCGTGTTGTCTTCCATTCAATTTTTTTTTAATATTTGTAAAAACAGCTATTCTCTATAAAAATTAAACATCAAAAATAAGCTTTGCTTGTATATAATACATACGTTCACAGATTATGATACCAAAATATTAGGTCATTTCCATTCGTTGTTACAATATCTACTAAGAAGATCTACAACCACATACAATTTTTTAATATGGGAGGATCCTTTATAGCTTCATTTTATTCATATTTATTTTTGTTTAGTGATTTACTAGCCATTTCGAGTTTGAGAGCACGTATAAGGAGATTTTTTTTTAATTTTAGAACTAAATAACCAACAAATGAGTAAAAATATATAGTTAATTGAAAGTTTCGATCAAGTGGCTATTGTTAATTTACTTCATAGCTCTTGTGATTTCATTTAACCACTTAAACTGAATATTAAAACCTGTTTCCTGAACAGTAAAGTTAAAAAAAGTATGGATAAGTATGTAATAAAAATATTATTATTAAGTTGATAAAACCTTTTAATTATATTCAGAAATGATGGTTATTAGATTAACTGACGAGTAATTGATATGGAGATGAAGTAATCCAATAAAAGTTATGATTACTTACTCGTGCATAAAAGAATTCATAATAGGTATAGGATAATTCAATTATGTTGCTGATATATAATAGCGCCACAATATAAAATGAATTACGAATATAGTATAGAACCTACTGAGGAAATATTAATTATTATCTTGAACAATAATATTTTTTGATTATACGAATATCTGTTTTAATAGACAAATATATTTTAAAATAGAAGACAATTTTCTAAAACAGAAGAACATATTTTAAAACAGTCGACTATATTTTAAAACAGAAGAACATATTTTAAAACAGAAGAACATATTTTAAAACAGAAGAACATATATTAAAACATAAGAACATATTTTATAACATAAGAACATATTTTAAAACAGAAGAACATATTTTAAAACAGAAGAAAATATTTTAAAACATAAGAACATATTTTATAATAGAAGTACATATTTTAAAACAGAAGAACATATTTTAAAACAGACGACTATATTTTAAAACAGAAGAACATATTTTAAAACAGAAGAACATATTTTATAACATAAGAACATATTTTAAAACAGAAGAACATATTTTAAAACAGAAGAACATATTTTAAAACAGAAGAACATATTTTAAACAGAAGAACATATTTTAAAACAGAAGAACATATTTTAAATCAGAAGAACATATTTTAAAACAGAAGAACATATTTTAAATCAGACGACTATATTTTAAAACAGAAGAACATATTTTAAATCAGAAGAACATATTTTAAAACAGAAGAACATATTTTAAAACAGACGACTATATTTTAAAACAGAAGAACTTATTTTAAAACAGAAGAACATATTTTAAAACAGTCGACTATATTTTAAAACAGAAGAACATATCTCAAAACAGAAGAACATATTTTAAAACAGACGACTATATTTTAAAACAGAAGAACTTATTTTAAAACAGAAGAACATATTTTAAATCAGACGACTATATTTTAAAACAGAAGAACATATTTTAAATCAGAAGAACATATTTTAAAACAGAAGAACATATTTTAAAACAGACGACTATATTTTAAAACAGAAGAACTTATTTTAAAACAGAAGAACATATTTTAAATCAGACAACTATATTTTAAAACAGAAGAACAAATTTTAAAACAGAAGAACATATTTTAAAACAGAAGAACATATTTTAAAACAGACGACTATATTTTAAAACAGAAGAACTTATTTTAAAACAGAAGAACATATTTTAAATCAGACGACTATATTTTAAAACAGAAGAACATATCTCAAAACAGAAGAACATATTTAAAACAGACGACTATATTTTAAAACAGAAGAACTTATTTTAAAACAGAAGAACATATTTTAAATCAGAAGAACTTATTTTAAAACAGAAGAACATATTTTAAAACAGAAGAACATATTTTAAATCAGACGACTATATTTTAAAACAGAAGAACTTATTTTAAAACAGAAGAACATATTTTAAATCAGAAGAACTTATTTTAAAACAGAAGAACATATTTTAAAACAGAAGAACATATTTTAAAACAGACGACTATATTTTAAAACAGAAGAACATATTTTAAAACAGAAGAACATATTTTAAAACAGACGACTATATTTTAAAACAGAAGAACATATTTTAAATCAGAAGAACTTATTTTAAAACAGACGACTATATTTTAAATCAGAAGAACTTATTTTAAAACAGAAGAACATATTTTAAAACAGACGACTATATTTTAAAACAGAAGAACATATTTTAAAACAGACGACTATATTTTAAAACAGAAGAACTTATTTTAAAACAGAAGAACATATTTTAAATCAGACAACTATATTTTAAAACAGAAGAACAAATTTTAAAACAGAAGAACATATTTTAAAACAGAAGAACATATTTTAAATCAGACGACTATATTTTAAAACAGAAGAACATATTTTAAAACAGAAGAACATATTTTAAAACAGACGACTATATTTTAAAACAGAAGAACATATTTTAAAACAGAAGAACATATTTTAAAACAGACGACTATATTTTAAAACAGAAGAACATATTTTAAATCAGAAGAACTTATTTTAAAACAGACGACTATATTTTAAATCAGAAGAACTTATTTTAAAACAGAAGAACATATTTTAAAACAGACGACTATATTTTAAAACAGAAGAACATATTTTAAAACAGAAGAACATATTTTAAAACAGATGACTATATTTTAAAATGGACGAACAAATTTCAAAATAGACTTATAATTTTAAATATTTTAAAATAATACCATCTTGGATTTGAAAGATTTTGGTCGCATCAAGTTTATTAAATTCCTAAATTGAGTTCCATTTATAGACACCTATCCTAAGTTATTTATGAATGATCTTTTGATAGTGGGTATAACTTTGGTAATGAACTAACTTGTTGTAATGAGGTGGATACTCTCTGGTACTTCTTCAATCACAAACTTTGGGATCTAAGAGATCATTATTGAACAGAGTTCCAATAGATAACAGATTAGTCTCTTCAAACTTATATTTTGTAGCGGAATATTAGTTCTAAATAAGGTATTGATGATACTCATTAAATATAGAAAATCTAAAATACTTTTTACTGATGATTTACTTCTTTGTATAAAAATATTGTTTAGTATTCTTCATTTTCTTTTCATCAATAAGAAATAAATGTTAATCAGTAGCCTTTGATTCTGTAACTATTTTGAAAGAATTAACCATTCTTTTAGTTAGTGACCGTATGGTGTCTTGATTACATTCACTTTCAAAATTCTCTATAATGATATTTTTTTAAAGAATATTTTAGTGCAATAATCTCGAATTTTGTTGTATTTTCATCATTTTCATTTCAGTTATTCTGAAAAACTCCTTAAGAAATACATCTTCAAGATAATTAATCATCTTCTTATAATAGCTGGAAAATTGGTTTATGCACGACTTCCAGATGCCCTGAAAAGATGGCGCTACAGTTTCGTGATTCTCCTTTTAAATCATTAAAAATTAGAGATTTTTTTCCCCCTTTTTTATCATATCCGCGATAGTGAAATGTGGCTAACGAATAATGAAAGCAAAAACACGTAAAATTAAATGGAATAATTAACTAATCAAAAAGAAAAGAGGAAAAAGATGGACGATAAGAAATTAAAAGTGAATGAACAATGGGAAATAATATATATCGTTGAGATCATCTCTATAGAATAAGTATTTTATTTTTTGTGTCTAACTCAAAAAAAAATGTTCTATTGTTTGGTCCAACTCATCGTCCAAAAATAGCAAAATTAAATATTTTTTACCCGGGTTGGTGATCCAGTTTATGGAAGTTAAATTGTGAACAAACGTTTATTTAATTATTTATTTATTTATCAAGCATCGTGGGTGTGTATTATATGTTTTTTAGTTCTTTTTAATAAAGCTTTTGAAAAGAGTATTTCTGTTTGTTTATTTTCAATCTATATTTTAATATAAATACTCGTTTTTATATCCAAATCGTAATTGCACTTGCATAAGGTTTTATTCGCTGTTCATATACTTTTAGCTCTATATACTTCAGTTCTATATATTTTTAATATTCTATTCGAGTAATGTTAAAGAACTTGTCTTTTGTTTTGAGGTGAATTTGTAATTTTCGGTAATTACAGTACATACGTATATAGAATGCTTCTTTAGAAATATGTTTCTCCACTGATCACTCCGACAATGAACAACTTTATTATTAGTTTTACTAGTTTCAATTTATTGATGATAAAGATTGTTAATAAGTTAAGTTGTATCGTTCAAAATTTTAACTGTTTGTATAATTTTACTCTGTACAGTCGAAAAAAGTGTATCCGTAATGATTTTCGACAGTTTACTAATTTCACATTCGCAGATATAAACTATACACTAATTTTAATGTTTGTAGATACACGATGAAAATAGGTAAGATTTGAAAATGATAGTAATTATGAAAACTAGGTTTTGAGAAATTTTCACAATGCGGATACACTTTTCCTTGATAGTACCTACTTTAGATATAGCTGATATGCAATCTCATCTTTTATTCGTATAACTATTTATTTTAGTGACTTCGCTGCTGATAACATGAAGTTGAACATCTCCTCTTCAACGAGCAAGTTTCCCGCACTTCTCTTTGACGTTACTGATACTATTCTAAGTACACTAGCTGGTTCCAAATTACTCTTACGTGATGGCGATGATCAGTTTGGATGAAATCAGTTTGGCTATGTGCTACTGTGTGATTGGAAAAATGTTATAGGTCCTCTGTATTTGTCTGTAATTTAACTTAGTTTCTTTACTTTTGATTGTATTGTAGAGCTTAATTTCTAGTCAACGTATTCAGTTGTGAGTTATACTATAGTCTCTTCGACTAAAGATAGTATCAAATGTTGATAGTTTCCTAAATCATTCTCTCAAAAATCTTAAAGTTATTCATTTGTAAAAGCGATATCATGAAGACATTACACTTTTGTAGAAGTCATGAAGAAACATCAACTTCCTTTCTTTGCAGGTGTAATTAAATTTCATATCTAATCTTATCGAGAATGTGAAATAAACTTTAACACTAGGCAAGTGGCTATGATAAGACGCACAGTGTACCTCTGTAAACTAGTTATCAGAGTCTGTAACTGTTCTGCTGTGTCTAGGTGTGTAGCACGCTGTGAATCTTATTGTGCTTAATGGTTAATCTTTCTAAGCCTCTATGACACGAGGCTAGTTCATGTACTCGGTGCCAGCTGGCGAGAAAGCAAGGGAGATAGTGATGTTGACACGCACTCGCCTAGAAGCCAATTAGAAAGCGAGTGGAAACCATCTGTTGCAATACTAAAGAAAAAATGCCCGCTGTTAGTTTACTAGTAACTTTGATGATCAATTTTACTCGCAAATATTTTACAAGCTGCTGGTTCACTAGCCATCATCATGACACGGGGTCAGTTTACTATCAGCTAGTAAACTCGCATAGTGTCATTGGAACTTTTAGTTAAGTTGTTACTCAAGAAAAGTATTCGAGGAAAAGTTAATTCAACAACAGAAACTAATTTGAACAACGAACTATATATTCTATGTAGTCTGTAGAAATACTATCAGGGTGAAGTTTTGATTGCAGAATGGAATAAAATAACCAGATAACACCAAGCAATTTACACGGAATCATACTTATTCTTTTGTAAGAACTCCTCTATTGCTATTGGAATTACTATTACCTTTTTGCAGACTGAAATGGGTTTATTAACTTTCTATAAAACTTTTTCTCATCGCATTGGAAGTCAACTCCAGAAATGTTTAACTGACGCTACACTTCTTGTCGAAGGGGAAGAGATACCAGTGCACAGATGCATCCTAGCTGCCCAGAGTAGCTACTTTATGTGAGTACCCACTGATAGGTTAAGCTTTAGAGGATATTAACACTGAGAGATGGTTATTATACATAACTTTACTGATAATTTGTAAAATATGTTTTCAACTCCACTGATTCTTTAAAAGGAATAAAGTGATGCATAAAATTCACAATTAATTTGATTCATTTTAATTCGATACAACTAGCGGTTAAATTGCGTACCTTATAGGTTTTTCTGTCGGAATCTTCTGAATTTTGAGTTAACTTAACGGATAAATTCAATCTATGCAAATTCAATCTGGATTTCTTATCCCCACTCCCCAGGCGCCTTTTCTGTCCTGAAAAGTACTCACGAGATTTTGAGGACTTGAATGGTGCTGGGTGCAGTTCACAAGATGATAGTGACCGCAATGGAGCTCTGCAACCTGATGATCAATATCTATTCGAAATTAAAGATGTGGGCGTCCCACACGTGAACAATATTATTATTGAGCTCAAGAACGTCAAGTTGGAAGTAGTTAAGAGTGTATTGGAATATTTCTACTATGGACACTATAACTATCATGGAAAGGTTAGTTAGCTTGACTACTTTAAGTCTAAGTTGACCTGTGTAAAACAGTCAGGATTGTTTAACGGTCCTTAAATTTAGGAATTATTTATTTTAATGAATGCAATTACCTGATCAGGTATTTAGTTAGCAATCATATGACTTCGTTTGTATCACTTACTGGTGTTTAAGTAAAAAATCCCTGAAGAAGCCTTTATAAATAATGAGTTCAATTATTGATATTATTTCAACAAGCTAGTTACTCTAATGACCTTGTAAATTAATGTTCAACATCTCGTCAATATCAGGTGGAGAATCATTTTCTGGTTCTGCAACTAGCTCACCAGTTTGGTTTAGATGTTCTTGTACAAACTTTGGTTGAAGAGATGGTGAAATCAATCACCATGAAAAACTTTTTCGATTTCTTCAATCTGATGAATAAATACCAGAATTATGAACTGGAAAACTCTTGCACCAATTTTTTGAGGGAAAATGGCGAAGAGATTGCAGAGAGTGAGAATTTCTCCAAATTGTCTCTTGTGAGTTGGCTATTTTGTTTTTTAATTATAATTCAGAGAATTATGAAAAACAATTTAAATTTGATCTTTGATAATGACTGACTTTTACCGCAGTCTTCTCTGCTATTTGTTTTGGATGCGGAGAGCTTCACAGCTGCTGAAATTGATATTTTTCGTGCAGCTGAGAGATGGGCTCAAGTCAACAAGCCAAATAAAGTGACTGTCCAAGATGTTGTGGACAGAATAAGACTAGCTACAATATCACAAAAAGTAAGTTCTAAGTAGGTTTCAGTAATTAAAATGTATGCTGTTAGAAAAAGGCTAATTAAATTCAAATAATATCAATAATTATGGTTGAACTTATACCAATTTTCTCAGGAATTACTCGATGTGGTTTCAACTTCTACGGAGCTTCCTTCTATTGATATTTTGGAGCCTATTAAGAGTATTATAAAAGAAGATGCCGCTTCGACTAATTTCAGACAATTCTATTGCCAAAAAAGTAAGTAACTCATTTTATAAGTAAACAGAAGTATTATGTAGGTAAATATATCAACAGAACCATTTATTAATCTTTCTATATTGCTTTCAAATTTATAAATTCATTTCTTGATTATTGATTCTAATCGTTCACAAGCACCAATTTCTCCCATTTAACATCCAGTTACTGACCTGAATGTTGTTCAGTCTAAACTGGGAGCTCAACTTTTGTGTGGCAGTGTTATAGGAGGAGGTTTGGCCTCTGACTACGGTACTTTACAAGGAATCAGAGACGAAGTAGACTGCATTATTGTGAAATTGGGCAAAACTTACCGATTGAACGCTTTGAAGCTTTCACTGGATTCAAGTGAAGGAAGGTGAGAATTTTCGCACTGCCATAACAAGAATATGAATTGGAGACTTGAATTATCTTCCAGTCACTGAGCTTCTACTGATGTGAATAATTAAACAGCTCATTTATCAGATCAACAGAGCTTTCAAAGGGTTACCGCAGACTTCATGTTACCAACTCACTCATTTTGCCTGTTTCAGAAGCCACAAATATCATGTTGAAATATCAGTCAATGAAAAGAACTGGCTGAGAGTGGTTGATCACTCCAAATATTGGTGCAGGTTAGCTGCCTTATATCTGATAACTATTACTAATATTTAAGTTAAGTGTTAAGTTAAATGACCTCCCATCAGGCCAAGAGACTATATTTTATCATTTGATATTGACTTCTTCACACATGCACACTCTTTATGTCTTCTCTCCTTACTAAAGCTCTGTTCCTCCTGCAGCTCCCATCAATTTCTGAGGTTCGATCCTAAGGCAGTGAAATTTATCAAGATTACTGGTGTTCGCAGCGAGAAACTGAACGTTAGATCTATTGAAGCTATGTATTCAAACAAGGAATGTTCATTGGTGCAAGGAATACAAGGTGATTTGAACTTGATTATGTCTTCAACTATTTCTATTTCAGTGTCTATCTTCCACCAATTCATTTTAGTCTTATTTTTGAACAATTTGTATTATGTTGTGCCTGCCCAACAAGATAGTTTTGGCAAAATACAATATATAGTTCGAATATAATGTACCAAAAAGGGTGAAGACAAGAAGGATAACAATGAAAATGTATGTGAAATTGGTATAAATAGAAAAAAATACAGTGAATGAATATGAAAATTGAAAAAGGTATTAGAAATAGAGGAATTAGAATATTAGGTCAGTCATGAAATTTCACGTATATATTACTGATGGTCACCAGTTATCATACTAATTCTTCTCGGTACTCAATTGATTTCGTTCTTTCATTACAGTTGCAATGACCAACGTAACCGTAGAGTCCAAAGGAGCTACTGTCACTGTTGGAGGATATAATCTGAAGCATTGCACTGATTGGAATGATGGTTCATGCTGTGTCGTGAAAGAGGATTTTCCTCTCCTCATCAAACTGGGACAGCCTTACTGGCTATCTTCTTTGCAGTGAGTGAGGTCTACCTTCTCTAGTTATATTCTCAGTGCCAATAGTCGCAAAGAATTTTCAGGACTAAAGGAAGATTACTGTAGGCTTTCGAATTAGTTACACCTTCTATCAGCTCAAAGATTGGTGAACTGTGAATTGTTTAGTAAAGAGAATTGCTTTCATAAATTAGTATTTGTTCACGAACCAAATAACAAACATGAAGCATTAATTAATCATTGGTTTTCTTCTTCTTCTAAACCGTTATGTACAATATTTAAAGGCATCCACCAAGGGGTACATATAGCTATTTTCAATACTAGTAGGGTTAAATTAGTTCTATTCTTGCATCACAAATATAGTAATTTATTATATCACTTGAAACGTGACTCAAACGAATTAAGAGAGGCTCAAGAAACACTTTCTTATTAGTTTCTAGAAATTATTTATTTTTAAATTGTGATATATTTAGGGTTAGTCTACCACTATGAACACAACTTGAATCACTAATTATTTTCAGGGTGAAAATAAATGCATGGGGCAACAGGTACACCATTGATAGTTCCCCTGACGGAGAGTCTTGGCAAACGGTTGGTGTTGAGGCGAAAGGAGAGAAGGGTGCAGTCTGGCGTACCTTTGAGTTTACTAGCAGAGTTGTGCTACATTTCAGAGTCACAGTCAAGAAATTAAATAATTCTGTAAGCATTTTAATAGCTGTAATAAGTACGATCGGAACAATGTGATTGAATTATTTTCCCTACAAAACTCATATAATCTGATTTTTTGAAACCCAAAACATATTTAGAGAGGAATATTGTTTCTATTGGAAAAATATGGAAATGGATAGCAAAATTTTAACAGGTTCACTTACTTTTAGCTACAAAGAAACAGTCTGAAAAGAACGTTTTCAAATTTCATCCACCCATTTATAACATTTTAAAGATACCTAAATCTTCATTTGGCTAATTTATTAAAAAAAATTCTCCTTTTCTAATTTTTGTAACTTTTTTCCAGGGTGCCATAGGTGTTTACTACTTCGAGAGCCCTGCAAGCACCATCGCTGTCCCAAACTCACATCTCTCTCAACGAGTAAGGAAAACAACAACCTGAACATATAGAGTAATTTGTAGAGTCATTTGACGTGAAGGACACAACCCACGATGTTGTGCATCCACTGTAAGTGAGAGAACTGAAGAGCTGGTATTCAATGAAGTCTACGAGCTTTTCCAGTTGCTTATGGAGGTGATTGATACCTCCTGTTCATTTTTAGTATTTTCACCGCATCAAACTGTTTCAGTAATTTTCAAAATGTTCTAAGTCTATGAATATGCTATGAAGCTACTTATTAATATTATTTAGTTATTATTAGTTTGTTGATTGATTTTTATAACTGCAATCTGAAGTTATTTGTGACAGTCTGAATTTTGTGAGTCAAATATTGTTAAAGTGATCAATCAATGATATTTGGTTTAAATAATTTCAATTGGTTGCAGCACTGTCATCTTATCTGTTTTGTATATTCTATTCTAATTGTGAATATGAATATGATGAAGCAAAGGAAATAGTTAATGACAGTTGTGTAACATTGCACAGATCATACCTTGGTTAAAAGTCAATCTAAATTAATCAGAGGATTTCAAGGTTATGTTGATACTAATAATTGAGGAACATTAATATAAATTCATTAACCTATTTCTTATAATCTAACCATTTCCCATTTGTCAACTGAAGAGTAACTTCGATGGTTTTGGTGTTTTATAATAATAGTGTCACTTACAACAGTGATTGCAAAATTATCATAATTCCTTTTCCATTTTAACCAGGCATGGTCCATGGATAATACTTTATTATGATAAATATTAACGGACACCTTCACCAATGTGTGTGTGTGTATTGTACAGACTCCAGGGGTTCTATCCTGAAACTGTTTGTGGTGAATGGAAGAGAAGGGGACCCCAAACTGTTGTAATTTGGATTATGGAATTTATTTTTCCAGTTTATTTACAGCTACTTGCAGTTTTAGAGGATAACGCTAGGCGTGTCAGAACAATTCGTCGCAGACAATTCGTAGTGGACAATTCGTTGTGGACATCGTCGCGGATAATTCGCTGCGGACCATTCGTCGTGTACAATTTTATATCTTTTTAACACAATTTTATACAATTTTTAATTCTTCAAATTACATTATTTTGATCTTAATGTTTTCAGATTTATATAAATTACTCGTATTGTTGATACCAAATCTTGATATTATTTTATTATTTAATTGATTTTATTTATTTCAAATGTTAAATAATTAATTTCTAAATGTGGAATAATTAATTTCTAAATAATGGAAGATTACTTATTCATCAGAAAATTTTTGTATTGTAGATACCAAGTTTAGTACACATTGTATCATTTATTAATTTGAAAATTTGGAAGAAATGGAAAATAGAGCAAATAAATGGTGAAATTAAATATGAAACATATTAATTAATACTGTGAAATATGGCAAAATGGAAGAAAATATGTGGACTAATTGTTCGCTCCTCGACGAATTTTTCGCGACGAATTGCCCACGACGAATTGTCCGCGACGAAATGTTCGCGATGAATCGTCAACGCGAGAAATTGTCTGCGATAAATTGTCAACGCGACAAATTGTCCTAGCACCGCGCTATGGTTATGCTCTTCAATACGAGGTCATAGGTTACATTTACTATCACCTCTTCATTTTCCTCTTCCATCCGTGAGTCAGCCACTGGTGCTTGTCTCCCCTTTCGTAACATTCCTAATTTCTTTGGAAAGTGACTTCATTCACTAAATAGCTTTTCTGCATATATGAACATTGTCACAGTGTGACTGTGTTCATGGAACCACTTTCCTTCCTAGTTGCTTCATGAAGTCCCTTGTATTTAACTTCCCTTTGACATCAGTGATATAGCCTTTGGTTTCGTAGCTATCCCTAAACCCATATTAAAATAATTAATTATTCATTGTACATAAATTTCATGATTTTTTAATAAACATGATTACTATACTGATAATAATAGCTCTATAAACTAGAGACAATATATAATTCTTTGTTAAGTTTCGTCAGTGTGTTTTATTTCCTATTTTTGTTTCACGAAAATGTGAAAGATCGAAACTTTGATACATTTACGTGACCTGACTAAGATGGAGTTGCAAGCCACTGCCAAGATATTATATTGCACTGCTATGGGAATATTACAAAGATTTACCTTAGAGTTGTAGTGATGAACTATCTTTCATAATAATTACAATATAATAACTAAGACTTAACAAAAAAGTGTATCTAATATCATTTTTTTCACACTTTCCTGATTTTACATTTCTAAAGACCAAATTTATTAATTCATAATTATTGAAGCTATTTGATATCGGTGTGGATATATATAAGACATATTTGTGTTCCAAAATACTTGTCTACCTATTTACATTGCACTGCAAACAAAGAAAAGGAGTATCCAATACTTATTTATGATTAAAGGTTTACTTCTGGTAAACCATGAAGTAGTTCAATTGGGTACTGGATGCAAATACTGTGAAAAAAATATCGAATTAGCATATATTCATCAATCATGACTTTACATATTTGATATAAAAACATGGATAGAGATGACGCCAACCTTAGTTGCTTAGGACAACAACTTAAACCATACATAATGTATGGTCGAAGTTGTTTGAATTAAAAACTGGCTTACGAATGGCATAGCTATGAACAATTAATTTCTGCAATTGATTATTCCAGCAATAGCGTTTCAAGAAAATTGTTCATTCGAGCAATTCAGATAGACCAATCAATTTTAACTGTTCTCAATTCTAACATCAATTTTTTGTACTTTAACCCTCACTGTCTAGTATTCTGTGGGAAAAGTATTCTCTTTTCACCCTAATGATCATTCAAGAAATTGTTCATCGGGGGAATAGTTTTTCGAGAAATTGTTTCCGAATAATTTACCTAGAACCCTTCGATATAGTGATCCATGGTAAGTTTAAATTGAAGGGATATATTACATATTCTAGTCTCGACTGTCATGGGCCGTTTATCTAGTTAATTATTAATTATTTGTTCCATTTGTTAGCCGATGGCGCTTGCAACAGCGATATAGAAGTTTCAGTTCGACTGAATTTCCTTTTAACTTTTAAGCTTTTAATTATTAACAAATTATTGAAGAGTTTAACCCATTTTGAAATCATCTGCGAGTGGCTCCCATATATCTTATTTAAAAGGAAGAACTCAAAGAATTGACCATAATAGGTAATTAGAAAACAGTTCTTTCAGACATTACCGTAATACACTTTAGTATGCAAGTGCAATATAATGTCCCGCAGCAGAATATTATAAATTTTGTCTCACATTGTCTCAGTGCAACTCGTACATCATTGTACAGAAGAGTCGAGTCAGCAACACTGAAAAGTGATGGAGGAGCTTCTCAATGGATTTTATATTGGGGTCTTTAGAAGGTTTTTTAATAGTATTATTGCACAGGGTTGAGAATAGTCCAATTTTAAATTATTTGTTTGATATATTCCATTCTATACTTTTCTATTAACTTTTTGCTAAATTAATATTTTTTTTAAATATTGATCGATATTTTTTTATATTAATGTTGAATTATAGATATACGAGTTAACATGATATTTTTTAATTATGAACTTTAGATATATACTTGTTCTTGTTCTGATATTTCGACAGAGCCGTGATTACTAATATTAACTTGATATGAATCTTAAGTTTATATTTACTTTATTCAAATTATACTCAACTTGGATTATTTTTAATCAATCCTAATAAATAATAATGTAGTGTTTGGTAATGATATTGAATTATTGATTATTCGAAAAATTTGAACTTGATAGTTCTCTAAGTTTTGTCCTAAGTTATAAGATTTGTTATATACTGAATTTAAACGTATATACTATTTATTAACGATACTATAAGGCGGCAACTTAAGCAATCATTATAGACTGTTAGCATTTAAAAACTTGAGACTGATTTTACTGAATTTTTCACAATTAATCAGAACAATAAATAAGATTGCCTTTACATCACTTCTCTTCACCTTGAAGTGAGTTCGTTACTATGCACGATACCTATCGTTACTAAGTAGCATACTTATCGTTACTATAAACATGTTACCTATCGTCAATGACAAATAGATGAGAATCAATCATATTAATTCAAGAGAGATACCAATAATAGAGAGATACCAATAATAATATACTTTAAGTTTACAGTATATTGAATCAAGTGATAATCAGAAATCTTTACTCAAATTTTCACAGCAAATATCAGAAGTAATCTATAGATCATCAAATTAAAAAAACTACCATTTTCAATTTCTATTTTGAATAATTAGAGAATAGTAGTTCGATAACATCATTTATTAACTACAATGTCATCAAATAATTTAAAGATTTAGATCACAATCGAAGTATTTACCAAACTCAAAATTATCTTCATAAAACAATCTTTTCGACAATAACATCATAGTATTTTTTGGATCACCTGTAGAATCGGCACCTTAGTCCATGTAGTGCCGATTGTACAGGAGTGAAATTTTGGGGTGTTGATTGTACAGGAGTGAAATCTTGGGGTGTGGATTGTACAGGAGTGATATATTGGGGTGTGGATTGTACAGGAGTGAAATCTTGGGGTGTGGATTGTACAGGAGTGAAATCTTGGGGTGTGGATTGTACAGGAGTGATGTATTGGGGTGTGGATTGTACAGGAGAGAAATCTTGGGGTGTGGATTGTACAGGAGTGATATATTGGGGTGTGGATTGTACAGGAGTGAAATATTGGGGTGTGGATTGTACAGGAGTGAAATCTTGGAGTGTGGATTGTACAGGAGTGAAATATATGGGTGTGGATTGTACAGGAGTGAAATCTTGGGGTGTGGATTGTACAGGAGTGAAATCTTGGGGTGTGGATTGTACAGGAGTGAAATATTGGGGTGTGGATTGTACAGGAGTGAAATCTTGGAGTGTGGATTGTACAGGAGTGAAATATTGGGGTGTGGATTGTACAGGAGTGAAATCTTAGGGTGTGGATTGTACAGGAGTGAAATCTTAGGGTGTTGATTGTACAGGAGTGAAATCTTAGGGTGTTGATTGTACAGGAGTGAAATCTTAGGGTGTTGATTGTACAGGAGTGAAATCTTAGGGTGTTGATTGTACAGGAGTGAAATCTTGGGGTGTGGATTGTACAGGAGTGATATATTGGGGTGTGGATTGTACAGGAGTGAAATATTGGGGTGTGGATTGTACAGGAGTGAAATCTTGGAGTGTGGATTGTACAGGAGTGAAATATTGGGGTGTGGATTGTACAGGAGTGAAATCTTAGGGTGTGGATTGTACAGGAGTGAAATCTTAGGGTGTTGATTGTACAGGAGTGAAATCTTAGGGTGTTGATTGTACAGGAGTGAAATCTTGGGGTGTGGATTTTACATGAGTGAAATCTTAGGGTGTGGATTTTACAGGAGTGAAATCTTGGGGTGTGGATTGTACAGGAGTGAAATCCTGGGGTGTGGATTTTACAGGAGTGAAATCTTGGGGTGATCTATTTCTTTCCATTTATTAAGAGTTTAATTTATCAATTTTATCGGATATGATTCGCCGCACGATAAAGGATTTATTTCAAAAAAATTTAATTAAGAAGAAAATTTTAGTCCTCGCTCCTTTATTCCTTTTGAATGAAAATATAGAACATATTTTGTGATGCTGTACTTCATTATTTTAGAGATAGCAGAAGTTTTTCAATTTACGGCAGAGGTTAGAGTATGAAGTCTGCTATCTGATAATTTACCTACTAACTTAATATCAACTTTGGTAAAAGATTGGAGACACCTTAAAGTTTGGTACATCGAGTGAGACTTATATCATTTGCTATAAAACCTGTGAGCTAAATACTTTGGTATATATTTATAGGTTCCTAACGTGCATAGTATAATGATATGTAACGTTTGAATTTTATATCATTGTCAGTTTTCTTCTAATTTTTGCAAACCATTTTCATTCCCATCAATAAAATCATTACAACATCCACAAAAATGAATGAAACTTTTCACAGCTATAAAATAAGAATTGTTGGAATTATTAATCATCCCTAGTGAAATATCAATTCGTTTGAATTACTAACAGCGATATATCTATTTTAATATTAAAACAAAGGCTTGACAAGAAAGGTCCATTCGGTATTGCTCTCGATATAAAATATTGTAATATTTTGAATGAAAGCCCCCACACAATTCCACACTGTAAATTCAATGAAATAGATTTCTGGTCTGAAAAAATAGACTTTTTTCATTCTGCTTTGTGAATGATGAATATTTGAGAAAAAGAATAGAAATATGGTCGCTCTACTTTGTGAATAATGTTTGAGTGAGAGAGAATAGAGAGAATATAACTTTCTATAATTTACTAAGAGGATAACGAATGTTTGGAAGAGAATAAAGAAAATATATTCTATTTTTTCACTCTACTTTGTGAATATAATGGATGAGTGAAGGAGAATATATTATCGCTTATTTATTGCATGATAATATTCAGCTGTTGTTCTCGGAAATTCTACCTATCCTTCATTAGTGAGTAGAGACTAATGATAGATGGATCCTTTATTCTCACCGACAGTAGGAGCACCTTGAGTAAGCGAAATTATTTTTAGAGTAAAGGGTGAAAGAGATCCTTCACCCGATATGACAAGAAAATTATTTGGGATAAATGTTACTATAGTTGGGAATAGAGCTCGTCAATTTGAAAGGAAAATTAAGCACCAGAAAACGAAATTAGACTTTAAATAATCTTTCTCTATAGATATAAATCCGATATTAAAAATACACTGGTCGGACGAAAGAACAGGGGAAATCGTTTTCCCTTGACTAGGCCTTGCTCAGAGGACCTCCCAGAGCACCACCACGACGGTGGTCTGATTATGATCCTAGGGGGAAATTATTATTGCCGATTCTCCTCTCATTGTCCCGAGGCTACCTCTAGGTAGGTCTTCTTCTTGTTCTATTGTAGCTCTTATAGGTTTATATATAGTTTGGCATTCCTCTTCCTCAATTTTCTTTTGTATCTTTCCTAAGCTCTTCTAATAAGAGCGGGCGAAGTATGCCTGTACTTACTATCGAAGAGTGGGGAGACTAAAATGATATTTTCTCTGGATTATACAAAAGATTTTTACGGCTGACGAAAATGTTTGAATTCTTTGTTTATTTCTTTGGATATGACAAACATTTTAAGAATTTTATGAACTGAAAGTTTTTAGTGTGCAAGTAAAGTTTTTTATGAACTCTGCAAGAAAATATCATTTTGTAAAATAAGTTATATGATAGAGTTATAGTCTATAGCCTGGTGAGTGAAATTAACATATATTATATTCTACTAGTGGGTTTTTCTGTTAGGAATAATGTGTTTTCAATAGTATTAATAGTGTAGACTTAGTTATTTATTGATTGATGATTATTATCTTATACCGTGATTTTTTATTATTTCTTTTCCAACTAATGTATTTCACTGCATGGAATATATGTAACATTAAATAAAAGCATGAATATTAAAAAATCAATAGGATTTCCCCTATAATTGTGTCATTTATATATTGTGTCAGTTCATACAATATCTATTTCAATTCGACTTAATATCATTTCTCATAATATATAGTTATTTAGTAACACTTGATTGATTTCTGAAGAAATAATTTTTTCTTAATTTATTTAAGATTCAATAATTGGTGTTGATTGTTGTTTTTAAATCTTTATATCTACAGTATGAAGGAGTATAATCTTAATATTTTCAGGATGTGATAGGCTGTATCATGGAATGTTACAATTACCGCTCTATCCCAAGTAGGTACCAAAAACTCAATATATTTAGTTGAATAGTTCACAAGATATATAAATTCTTGGTTTCTTTACCAGGTGGTCTCAGAAGGAATTTTTTTTCACGCTAACCAAATAACGAAGCACAGACAATATCTGTGTCTTCGAAAGCTAATCAAAAGCCACATTGAAATATTATCATTTTGGCTCGTAAATACGATGGAATTTGTAGATAGAAGGCAGGACTTCTTTTCCATTTTGTATTCACGCGAGACGTGATAACACCAGATGGGATTTCTGTCCATTCTTTTCTCTATTCGAATTCAAGATACTTTGTTAGGATATTACTTCGTTATTATTCGGCCTCAGGAAACCATTCCGAAAATGAAATCATTGATCAGAAATCATTTCTGAATGAAATAGGAAATCCTCAATGTTCATTCATGCCCAATATTCAATTTGAATAAACCAGTTCTCATAGAAAAATATAAATAACTTTAATACTAAATCGATTTGGATGCTTTTTGTATGAGTTTTCATTTTAGACGAAGGTGATAAATGGTAAAATACTCTTATTAATAGCATGTGTTCAAATAAATTAAGTGTGTCAGTTCTCATTCAGACATGAAATTCAGAAGTGTGTGACTAGCCCCGTCCATATGACATTTATTTCGCCAAAATTTTCGGTCTTGGAACTTTCGGTCTGGGAATAAAAAAATCACAGCCAACGGCTCTCATCATAAGTGGTCGTATCCGCTAGTTTGTTGTACTACACACTTCATGATTGTTTAATGATTTGCAGGGGAGGGGGTTTTTGAGGATTAATTTTTAATAATATATCAGACCGAAAGTTCCAAGACCGAATATTTTAAGACCGAATTTCTGCTCAAATCTCATGTTTAATAAATATTAGAATATGTCAAAATTACTAATGTTACGTATCATTTTACAACGGTTAATGATGTAATTCGCTTTTAATAAATTCTATATACATTTAAGTGTTCGTAAATTCAACTTTTTCTATTAATGCTCTTTAACAAAATCATTATAAAACGAGACCTAATTTTCTTAGCACGAATTTTCCTAGAGCCGACATTAACACGTACTCGTTGCCCTAGCATTTATTTTTCATATTTGTTTGATATTTTTGTTTGGAATTGATTACTATTCATTTGCGATTAAAATGAAGGTTATTATGAAAAAATAGCGATACTTTAAAATGTTTTAAGTGTTTTTGTGAGTGCTGGTTCGCTGGAACCAGCCCCTAGGTTGTAATGAGTGCAATTTAAAGGGATAAGTTATAAGGGTTAAAACCATATTGATTATAATTTGGAACATTATTAAATATTTAGTGAACGGTATTTTCCAATCCAATCAATTTTAGTTAAATATTACCCGAAATATCCTGATTTTTTTTGGAAAATCAGAAATTTTTATTCTGATGTAATTTTAGAAATGTCTTGTAATGCTATCTGCTTTACTATTGATTCAAACTGTCAAAATATCGATTTATTCTCATTCACTCGATATGCAAAAGAGAGTTCGAACAGTTTGTCATGTTTCAAAGTTACTTCCATGAGTTTGAGGTGAACTTTAGTCTCAACAACTTGTCTCAACAAGGCGGCAGAAGGCGAGTGAATCTTACGCATGAAAGAGGTGCACGAGGAACCGTTACGCATGGAAGAGGTGCACGAGGAACCGTTACGCATGAAAGAGGTGCACGAGGAACCGTTACGCATGAAAGAGGCGCATGGAGAACTATTACGCATAAAAGAGGTGCACGAGGAACCGTTACGCATGGAAGAGGTGCACGAGGAACCGTTACGCATGAAAGAGGTGCACGAGGAACCGTTACGCATGAAAGAGGCGCATGGAGAACTATTACGCATAAAAGAGGTGCACGAGGAACCGTTACGCATGAAAGAGGTGCATGGGGAACTGCTACGCATAAAAGAGGTGCACGAGGATCTCTCCCTCATAAAAGAGGTGCCTGAGGATCTCTCCCTCATAAAAGAGGTGCCTGAGGATCTCTCCCTCATAAAAGAGGTGCATGAGGATCTCTCCCTCATAAAAGAGGTGCCTGAGGATCTCTCCGTCATAAAAGAGGTGGATCTCTCAATCATAAAGGAGGTGGATGTGGATCTCTCACTCATAAAAGAGGTGCATGTGGATCTCTTCCTCATAAAAGAGGTGCATGTGGATCTCTCCCTCATAAAAGAGGTGCATGTGGATCTCTTCCTCATAAAAGAGGTGCATGTGGATCTCTCCCTCATAAAAGAGGTGCATGTGGATCTCTTCCTCATAAAAGAGGTGCATGTGGATCTCTCCCTCATAAAAGAGGTGCATGTGGATCTCTTCCTCATAAAAGAGGTGCATGTGGATCTCTCCCTCATAAAATAGGTGCATGTGGATCTCTTCCTCATAAAAGAGGTGCATGTGGATCTCTCTTATAAAAGAGGTGCATGATGATCTCTCTCTCTCATAAAAGAGGTGCAGGAAGATCTCTCTCTCTCATAAAAGAGGTGCATGAAGATCTCTCTCTCATAAAAGAGGTGCAGGAAGATCTCTCATCCATAAAAGAGGTGCATGAAGATCCTTCTCATAAAAGAGGTGCACGAAGATCTCTTCCTCATAAAAGAGATGCATGAAGATCTCTTACGTATAAAAGAAGATCACGAGTATCTCCTACATGAGCATGAAGATCTTTTCATGATCTCATACGTGTAAGAGAGAAGCATATGTGGTATAATTCGTTTGCTGTCAGCCTAACATAAGAAGATTAATATTAGTCAGATGCAGAGACAAGTGACTTTTTGTTCATATAATAATACAGTTTTAGCTATGCCAGTATTGTACAGCTCAGCTAACCACAGTCGGCCACAGGCCTTAGCATGTGATATGTTCAAAATAAGAAGCATATGCTTGTTTTTTTATCCATTCACTGGTTTCATCTGTGAGACTCGAAAGCTTTTAACATATTTGGTCTTCTTGATGACTCATGAGAGATTGAAAAGCAAAGAATATTCTATTGTCAATTGGTGAGCGATGTTGTGGAATGGATTTGTTGAAGCTCTGTCATTCATCAGCCGGTCATTCCAAAGATTAGAATGGTGGATTGGATTGAATTTATTACTCTGGTAGATCGGCAAACGGAAACCAATTGAATTTCTTGTTGTGATTTATGGACGCTGAATCCTAATCCAAATTTAGTCTCTCGATGTCTTTAGACTGTTTTTATCGAGGAGAAACGCAGTTATCTTCATAATTAATTTTATTTGGTAAATATAGGAACTGTCTTTGTAGACAGTTTATATATGTATTAAGTTTTATAATATAACAGAATATAATTAAACTTATTTAGGAGCGTCTCTATGAAAAGAATTGGTTTCTTTAACAAATGACATTTTGAAGTTTCTAACATTATATGCAAAATGATAAGTTTCGTTCATCTTTTTATCAAGAACTTACATCCCCAAATCTCCATAAATAAAATAACGAAAGACAATTTAAATATCGATAAGTTAGTACTGAAGAGCTGCTGAAGACTTTTTACTGAAGATTTTGGAAAGGGAAAAACTTGGCTGCTTGTGAGTCGATAAAATGAAGAAAATGGTCTATGATTTTACCAGGCTAATATATTCATTGCTCTCAAAAGGAGTGAGTCAATACTTTTTCCTGCTAAATCCCTCTTACTAAAAGACTAAACTGTTCATAATTGTGTGAACAGATCTCACGACTAAATAGTGTATTGAGTTAATGTCTTTTAAGACATTTCAATATCTGATTGAAAAGATTCATACTCAACGGGATATCCATATCATCAGAGGTTATTTAAACTCATCGTTGAAGGTTTTCTTTAATTTCTTCTAACAACGCCATTAATTATTTCCTGCTAATACCAATTCCTCTTGATTTTCTCTGGTGTAAATGATTCTCTCTTTGGATCAGTGCAGCGTATCAAGAAAATTTCATTAGCCTCGCACAGCTGTGGGCAATTTGTTGTCTTTGGACTAATTTATTGCATTACAAAGAATCTTTAGAATTCTTCTTATGAGTGATTTGTCTCATAAACACAATCAAGCAACCATTCTAGCATTGGTGTGTCTAGTGGCAAGTTGTTGCTATCTCACAATTTTTTTAATAGAGAATATTCAATGGCGTCTCCAATTATTGTAAGTAAATTTTATATATCTATCCAAGTCCACTTTTTAATATTTTATTTTTGAATTTCAAATTCGTTTAAAAATTTCTCAAACATTTTGATAAAATTTCTTTTAGTGATATTATATAAACATGCAAATGTTAGAAAGGGTCTTCACTCTATTTGACCTTCGATCAAAATTTATTTCTGGCGAAAATATATTATCATTGTTTAATTGAGGATCACTCAAAAAATTGCAGGTTAACTACTAAGAGGTTGCTAATACAGAAGTCATGTATAGGAAGGTGATAGCTATCTCAGGCGGAGGTTTATGTACGTTCCATAATTCAGTTCTGATGTAACGTCCCATTAAATTACCTCGTTTGCATGTTATCATAGAAGAACATCTTCCTGAATTACGAAGTGAGTAATAGAGCTGTTGTAATTTTGACTCTGTGTTCAACTCACTGTTTGATGTGTCCACACTGTGACGTAAGAACAAAACACACTGTTTGATGTGTCCACACTGTGACGTAAGAACAGAACACACTGTTTGATGTGTCCACACTGTGACGTAAGAACAGAACACACTGTTTGATGTGTCCACACTGTGACGTAAGAACAGAACACACTGTTTGATGTGTCCACACTGTGACGTAAGAACAGAACACACTGTTTGATGTGTCCACACTGTGACGTAAGAACAGAACACACTGTTTGATGTGTCCACACTGTGACGTAAGAACTGAACACACTGTTTGATGTGTCCACACTGTGACGTAAGAACAGAACACACTGTTTGATGTGTCCACACTGTGACGTAAGAACAGAACACTCTGTTTGATGTGTCCACACTGTGACATAAGAACAGAACACACTGTTTGATGTGTCCACACTGTGACGTAAGAACTGAACACACTGTTTGATGTGTCCACACTGTGATGTAAGAACAGAACACACTGTTTGATGTGTCCACACTGTGACGTAAGAACAGAACACTCTGTTTGATGTGTCCACACTGTGACATAAGAACAGAACACACTGTTTGATGTGTCCACACTGTGACGTAAGAACAGAACACACTGTTTGATGTGTCCACACTGTGACGTAAGAACTGAACACACTGTTTGATGTGTCCACACTGTGACGTAAGAACAGAACACACTGTTTGATGTGTCCACACTGTGATGTAAGAACAGAACACACTGTTTGATGTGTCCACACTGTGACGTAAGAACAGAACACACTGTTTGATGTGTCCACACTGTGACGTAAGAACTGAACACACTGTTTGATGTGTCCACACTGTGACGTAAGAACTGAACACACTGTTTGATGTGTCCACACTGTAACGTAAGAACAGAACACACTGTTTGATGTGTCCACACTGTGACGTAAGAACTGAACACACTGTTTGATGTGTCCACACTGTGATATAAGAACTACAAGAATTGTACACACTGTTTGATGTGTCCACACTGTGATATAAGAACTACAAGAATTGTACACACTGTTTGATGTACGTACAATTACTAGTACACACACACACTTGCTCATAATAACCGGCTGTCTCTTGCGGAGTATTTGTATTCATCAGCTGTGTATCTTAAAAGACTCAGAAATCTTTTATCCTCACTTAGCGCTAATACTTATTGAAGTAATTAAGAGACAGTTAGTAATTAAACTATCCCAACGTAGTAATCAATACTAATTGTAGTATTTAGGAGTGAACTGAGTAATAACGAATAGTCTTTATGAGTTCTGTGCGGACATAACATAATAAGTGAATGCGCGTAAGTAATACATATATGAAAATAGTAAATTAATATAATTAAACTTGTATTGAGTAAAATTACCACGGTTATTTCATATTATTAATAATTATAATGAATTCTTTTGATATTCAAATTATATGTATAATTCAATTATGGATATCGTGAGATAAGAAAATCATTAATATGCTATCTATATAAATGATATCATTTCACAATGACTTCAGGAAAGGTTAGATCATTTATGCCTATAAAATATCCGTAGTCAAATAAGTCAGGTGTGAATCTCACACTTTTTAACATACACGTGTGAATTTATTTTATTTAAAAAGCACTGAAGCGTAAAAAAAAAGATTTTTTAATTAATATTAGCTTTCGAATTAATTAACATTTCGTTGACTATAAATCTTTCCAGTAAAATCATAAAAGTGAATAGCAACATATTAGAAAATTTCTTGCATCACATGGAAATAATTTCATTTAATTGAATATCCTGATATTCCAGAATAATTTCATTCGATTAAATTTTAATTGTCACAGGAGAAATGAAAACCTATTCCCCTAACAATTTCTTCCATAACATTTACATTGTTAATGATGGTGCACCGATAATTGTGCCCAAGACAATTGGGCCCCAACAATTGTGCCCAAGACAATTGAGCACCGACGATTGGGTCCTGGACAATTTGGCCCCACGACAATTGGGCCCCACGCAGTTAGGCCCAGAAACAATAAGGGCAGTAGATACAATAAATAGGTGTTACTTTATTTTTAGTAAAAGGTATATGTAAGAAGTTTTGGGATTTCAATTTTTTTTCCAGATATCAATTAAATATAAATCATGATTATCTAAATTAAATATAAATCTTTCACAGTAACAGATCTATAAATATATTGAAGAAAACATAAAAAGAAAATAAATGGGGAGTATCTAAACGCCATAGTCCAATAATTATATTGGACTTACTCCCCATAAACATAAATAACAACAAAACAACAATATAGAATGAATATCTAGCAAGTAGGCATATTAAAATAATCAAATCTTATGTACTTTAAATAGGCTGAACTAGCCAATCTTCCGGTTTCTTTTATTGTTTCTGCAGATACGTCTTTTAATGCCAGATCTGTAGCTCTTCCAATCCTTAGTGAACGAGTGTTGTACAGAGTAGCGTCCAAACCCAATGTGGGCACGCAATACTTTATCCTTTTACTGTAAGACTTTCTGTTGATGGGCCTTCCATTGGAGTCCAAGAAGATTGGACCGTTATGAACTTCTCTTACTTTGTAGTAGTAGTGTGCTTTTCCTTATTTTGTTTATAACGTAAGTAGTAGATGAATCTTGACAATGCTTATACGATTTGAATTGTACTGAAATTTCCCCAAGTTCTTTGTTCAATTCGACTTGCTCGTATGAGAGAGTGTGAGTGTCACAATTAGAAATAACCACTTCTCCAGCTCTCAAGCATAAATAATATGAAAGAGAAAGTAGAGCTTTGAAAAAAATCTGGTCGTAAGTCTTAAAATATAAAGTTGGTATGATCTCCATCATCTCGTGTAGTAAATTGCGTGATATTGGTCTCAGTTTAGGTTTGGATTTTGACATTATGTATTTTATGTACATAAGAAATGGCAGACATATAGGTTTTAATAGATGACGTTTTTAATCCAGAACGCCAAAAAAACGTAACATATTGGCAAATACTAAAATCATATTTCATTGTGATAATATTGCCATTGTCCACATAATTAATAAGCAGTCTTCGCGATGTTGTTTTCACTTTGAGGTAGAACTATCGTTACGTCAAATTGTTGGTGCAAACCGTCTAAAATGGTTCCAGTATCCGTTATAGTTTATCCTTGTTGATGGACAAATTGAAGAGTTTAGCAAAAACTTTAAACCATCTTCAAGGTCTGTGGACATAGTTGATAAGGAACCTGAGTTGGTTTCATTTTCATTCAATACCTGGCTAAGGTTCTTGTGTGATCTGGAAACGAGACAATATGTCACATAGTTTATTTTTGTTGTTCTGGGATGTGTAGGGCAAGAAAGGAAATGTTATTATTGAGCATTATTAAGACCATTGGACTTAGAAATTTCATTATGATCTTGCATTGCGAAGACTGCTTATTAATTATGTGGACAATAGCAATATTATCACAATGAAATATAATTTTAGTATTTGCCAATTTCTGAATAAACACGTGAACAAGAAGAAATATGGGGTAAAGCTTCAATGCTAAATGATTGCCAGGATATTGGAAATACACCGCATATAAATTCGTCTCTAAATGTACCTCCATAACCGTATTTACAACTATCCGAGTACAGATGAATATCAAAGGAATTTACAACATTCCTGGGAGTTATAATAGTTATACCGTTATAATTTTTCAAAAAGGTGAGCCACAAAAGGAGATCCTCTTTAATTTTTTTGGATATAGTGATAAAAAGAGAGGTTTTTTAATACCTATGGTGACAATATGCAATCTTCTTAAAATCCCTTTCTTATAGGTATTACCGAAGTTGAAAATTGAAGCTGCCCAATTAGAGATTTTAATTCGCGTAATGTACATTTATTCTTTGTCATTAAGTCAGATACATTAGCTTCGTATTTAACAAGTTTTTCTTTCGGTAAAATAGCTGTAATCTTTATTGTATTTAATTCAATGCCAAGGAAAGTTAGGCAGCGACTTGGGCCTTCAGATTTATGTTCTGCAATTGGGATACCTACTTCATTACAAAAATCGTAAAAATCAGAAAGTGCTTTTAAGGAATCATCGAAGGATTCATTTATGAAAAGAAAGTCCTCAATAACCTTTACTACATTTTCAACATGATACTGCTCAGTCAGTGCCCATTTAATGGAGTTTGAGAATTTTTCGAAAATATAACATGAAGATGAACATCCTTGCGGTAAACACATATCAAAGTAATATTTGTTATCAAATTTAAAGCCTGTGAGATGATGTTGAGAGTAGTGGAGAGGAATAAGGCGAAATGCATCTGCAATGTCGGATTTCGCTAAGTAGTAGGTTTTACATTTCTGAATTAGTTTAATTGCTGAGCTCAAAGATTCGTATCTAACGGCAGAATATTCTTCAGGTATGATTAGATTTACTGAAGTAGAATCGTAGGGATAGGATAGATTGTGAAGCAATCTGAATTTGTTAGACCCTTTCTTTCCCAAGCAACCATGACACATTGTGCCAACATGAGCACTAGATGGTTAGATGGGCAAGAGAGGGCAGACTGAAAAGTAGCCTAGAAATTACATGGGGTTGCTGTGGTTTCCCATTCTCATGAAATGTTACCTTGGGAGAAGGTTGGTATAATGTAGCGAATCCGTCACACGGAATTGTCATATTGGCCCAACCTAATTACTATAAAACGTGTCAATATTAAATGGCTGAAACTGATTAACATATTGGTAAAATCTTGGGCCAAGATGGTTACAGCATAACAGCCCATGCTGTCACCATGTTGGCCCAACCCAAGCAACTCGTGTTGCTTGGGTTGGTCTTGAAGCAAGCGGGGAAACTTTAAGTTTTCATATCGAGGATACAAATATGATCCTGAGATGCAATTCCACTCTATTTCGTTTTCTATTTTTGACTGAACAATGTTCATGTTATCATTTACTGAAGATCTATTAATGCCTATTGTCGTAAAGCCTTCATTAATATAGTCTTAATTATGATTTTCATTTAGCAGAGTTTTCAAAATGTTTGTTTACGAAATAGCTGAGGATTAGATGGAGGGATAGGCAATGCGTTACGAGGAACAAAATCGTTAGAGATTCTTTCGGTTGCTCTGTTTTCACTCAGTCGAGTGCGTTGATGATTTGGCCTTAAATAACCACATTCAAAGTAGGAAAGATGTATACGATCACATCTAGGGCAATTATGTTTAAAATTGCAATCTCTTCCTTTAGTACATCTCTGGAATTTTGAATGAAAGGTAAAACAAAACCCTTTCGGCACAGAAGATTGTGAGAACCCTGCACTTGTTTTAGTTGGTGCGGCGGTTCTGCTTGCAGCTATTTGGAGATCTATTCGAATGAGAGATCATTTGCAAAGTGAATGCTCACGATCCTTATGAAACTTGTAGTCATATAATGACCAGTTATCACCATTCACCATGAGCTCTTTATGAACTTAGAATACGTGATCAAATCTTGAAGATCTCTTCGGTATTTTCTTGCATACACTGCGACAAAATCATCAAATGCATTACTCCATTCTCTTTCAGTCAAGGGTCGTCTTTTCTTTGGTGTCAGGTCTGAAGTAGTTTGACTATTATTTTTACTAAAAGCAAAATGATAAGCATCGTCATGATCAGGATAAAGCAAAGAATAGAAATCTACATACTTTCGATGCCATATTAAATTCTTAATTTTTTCAGGTAGATTGTCTCCTGCTTTTAGTCCACTAGTATATTTGAACTTATAAGTATGTTGAGCTTTATCTCTCACTTCTAAGAAGGTCCTATTATGTATAACCACTGTTATTCTCACCACTTTCTTCCTTCGAGGTAGATGATGCGTGGGCACGCCTTTTATGCGTAGTCTTCCTCTTTTTCTTTTGTGAAGATTTTAATAATTGCTTTGACAACAGTGCAATGGATTTTGCCAAATCCTTTGCTTGTTTCTTCCACTTTTTATTGCTTTTTGTACTGTCGGAAGATTCATCTTCCATAGAATATACCTCATCGGTTTGCTCTGAGAAATAGGCTGCAGCATTGTAAAATTAAAATGGGCTGCAGCGCTGTAAAATTAAAATAGGCTGCATCGTTGTAAAAATAAAATAGGCTGCAGTGTTGTAAAATAAAATAGGCTGCAGTGTTGTAAAATAAAATAGGCTGCAGTGTTGTAAAATAAAATAGGCTGCAGCGTTTTAAGATAAAATAGGCTGGAGCGCTGTTAAATTAAAATAAGCTGCAGCGTTGTAAAAATAAAATAGGCTGCAGCGTTGAAAGAGTTCTTGAATCGTTGTGAAATCTTATAGATCTCTTTACTTTCCTCGAAGAGTTCTTGAAGCAGTTTCCAACTTAAATCAATGGTTTTCAACAATGATGAACTAAAACTACACTTAAATGTTTATTCACCAATTATCAAATTATTTTCAAAAATAGTAATTAGATAATCTGGAAAATATAAGAAGATATTAATAATTTAAAACAAATCGCATAAAAAATACTTTTACTAAAATCAGTTAGCTACACTAACTTCATTTTATTATTAGGGTTGTGACAATAATTATTATCTTTGAAATATGCTTTATATGTATCTTGAAACCAAAATATTCTCTACATATCGGCGGTCCACGGTTAATAATTTGCTCAATAAGCAAAAAGAGTCTAATTTGGGAGTATATTTTTGTTTTGTAAGATGTTTGTGGCTGAGATTGTGTCTCATTTCACTCAGAGTGTCTTCATTTGTCAAAATGATAACCTTTTTGTCTTCCACAAACGAGGAACACATTCAACTTTTTCCTCTTTCCAAATAGCAAAAATGAAACCAATGATCAGCTCTGTAGAAAGTATTTTCATACCTTCTAACCCATTAAAAATGTATTATTAAAATTAATTATTTCAATTTAACTAATAATTAAATAATATTATGATTACTATTGTTTGTACTATTGTATTGGTATTGTAATAGTTGCGATTAAATCTGGTTGTTAACTTTAAGAAGGTTAAATGCATTGAATCCCAATTCACGATTAGGAATGCCTATTAGAGACAAAGCGGTTGGAGTCGCCTGTTTATTACTTATTCTGGACTTCGCGTTTAGGTAAGACTTAGGTTCATCCCTTTGCATATTGAATGCCACTTAATAATGAAAGTCTCTAGTAAATCTTAGCTTTGCTTCGTCAAAGGAAATAACATCTTGAGTTGTAGCTAATTTGAGTAATTGCCTAAATACCTTTTTAAGATGTCAACTTTCCGTCAACAAATTGTTTACGAATAACATCTTGAGGCCTAGCTAAATGCTTAAGTACCATTTTAAGATGTAAAACTTCAACTGTTGGGATTTTTTTACTCAATATATCCTATAAATACTGTAGTCTCTGACTAATCTTAGTTCAGTCTCAATAAGGCGATCCACGCTACGGTAGTGTTACCTGGCGTTAACTTCAGTCGTCCTCAGACTTCCTTAAGAGTATCAGTATCACCGTTTAAAAGCGTACTCTGTATTGACTTCTACTCTGTATCAATATTGATGTTCAATAGAGGATCTTACAGAAGATGTCTCATGCGTTTCATTTAACCATCTAGTAGCCTAGAACCAAATATCCACATAACATATCATCCCTTGAGAAAAGACCTCCTAGATTAGAATTCTATCTTCGGAAAGTGGGAATTCTATTCAAACAAGCTCTGGGGATTTGTTAGTTTTTTTCTATTGTACCAATAATAAAGTAAATGGTAATTAAAAAAATTCTGTCTATTTCTAGTTTTTAAATCAATTAAAAAAAAAGACAATATTTTTCCATTAAAAACAAGAAGAATGAAGTTTGTACCGGGGGCATTATAATGACTAGTAATCATTAAACTTTTTTATCTTTTGCAATAGCAACTTAATTATATTTCATATGGATTAATCTTAATACGAGTAATATAAATATTTTATTTCGCTCATCAAAATGATTGTTAGCTAATGATCAAGAGTTACCAATCAATCATTACTAAGTTTTCAACCATTATATTTGTCTCGGCACTAATTTCTTATAGGGTAGCTACTAGTAGAAACAGTGCGAGTGGGGAATTTTTATTGTCCGTCTTATCAACGTTCCTGCAAACGAGCAAATACACACGATAAATAATTACATTCATTTAAACAAAAAAATGAATAAACTAGGTAACAAGATTTCAAAATTTAACTTACAAGTTTATAGATTTGGTGGATGCAGCAGACTTTTAAATAGAGGTATTACAAACGCGTTATGTTTAAAGATCAATGTATACCTATGAGCGACTGAAACAGAATTAGAAAATGTAACCTTAAAAATAAATATTTAAATAACTGTACTTCCAAATGTCTACTAGAATCGCAACCGCAAGAAGAAGAGTAATAGAAGTGGAGACTAGCAGGAATAAAAATGAAAAATAGTTAGTTTTGGAGAAAATACACAGGACTTGAAGAAGCAGTCTGACATAGAAAAAGGACAGGTAGAGAAAATTGATTGATAAGCTAGCCACCTGAGCGAAGATTGTTCAGTGCGAGCCTACTTATCCACCGTTCTGCCTATTCGCGATTTAACCTATCCACCGCGAAAGAAGCTGTGGTAAAGAATCTAGCTACACACAAAATCTAATGCTGGGTACACTTAGCCAGCTAGGTTACAAAATTGGAAGAAAATTTAAATATTTACTAGCACGTATTTGAAAAAGAAAGAAATAATATAGTGTGCCTAATTAATAAATTTGACAGCATGAATAAGAATTCACATCTATTTGCCAAACATATCACTTCATAGAGACCTAATAAATATTCAGCTGTTACGCCTGTGAGCACACATTAAAAAATGACGTTTCTTCGAGGCAACAAAATTATCAATGACTTTTACGAAAAATAACCAATAAACCAAATATCAAAAACATAATATAAAAGAAAACCATAGAATACAAATATTGAAAATTACATATTAATTGCGTATTTGCGCTTTTATGGCCTTACTTAGATGATAGAAAATACAAATATAATATGAAAGAAAATTGCCACTAGGGGATACTATTATTAAATTGTATTAGAAAATAAAATGGTAGACTGCACTTGACTGCCGTCACACTCCCCCCGTCACAGCTTGTGACTTTAGGTAGGGGTTACAAGGTCAGAGAGCGGGAACGAGTAGTACAATGTCGTGTATAGCTCTCTCAACAGAACGAGGAGTGCCTGCTTTACTTGACTTCAGCTGGATGTGAGCAGACCTCGTCAAACCATCTCTGCTTGACTTCACGTCCGTTACGAGACCCATTGGCCACGAGTTTCTTTGAGTGTTGCCCTTCAACAAAATGACATCGCCGGGTCTAACATTTGTCTTTGGAATTTTCCACTTCTTTCTTGATTGGAGAGTGGATAGATAGTCCCTCTTCCACCTAACCCAAAATTGGTCCGAAAGATATTGTACCCTTCGCCACCTGGATTTTCCGTATTCCATGAGATCATCTTTAGTGAATACTTCTGGTGGAGGCGGGTTTGGAGAATCCCTTAGAGTGAGAAGGTTGGCAGGTGAGAGAGGAAAGGGGTCGTTCGGGTCGCTTGATATTTCCCATAGAGGAGTGTTGTTTACAATGCTAGCTGATTCCTGTAGAAGTGTGTGAAACTCATCTCTTGACAAGTCACGCGATCCAAGTTGTTGCAATGCACCACCTAGGACCCGCTTTATCGAACCTATCTTTCTCTCCCAAACGCCCGCAAAGTGACTTGCAGCTGGTGGAATTAATGTCCACTCGCATCCCACAGATGCAACTTCCTTCTTGATTTTTTCGAGATCGATTGAGCATTCCATCTGAATCTTGGCTCCAACAAAATTTGTGCCGTGGTCGGAACGAATCCTTTTGCAGGTTCCTCTCACGGCCATGAACCTTCTGAAGGCCAAGAGGAAGGTTGGGGTATCTAGTGACGAAAGTGGTTCCAAGTGCACGGCGCGACTGCTCATACACGTGCACAACAAAACCCATATTTTCTTAGATCCCTTACTATTTCGACTTCTACGCCCGTCATGGACAGAGTATGGACCAAACACGTCGATCCCCGTGTTTGAAAACGGAGCACATTGTTCCAATCTATCCTCTGGCAAGTCAGCCATTTGCTGTGACATGAACTTACCGCGAAGTTTCTTGCAAGTTACGCACTTATCAAGTACATCTGCCAAGACGCGCCGCTGTTTGTGGATGTGAAATCCTCCTTGACGAATTAGTCCGGCTGTAACGTGTCTCCCTTGGTGATGGGAAAGTTCATGAAAATGTCTTATGATGAGAACCGTTAGTTGATGTGTAGTTGGTAACAAAATTGGATGTTTTTCGGCATATGGTAGGTCAGCATGGCGTAATCGTCCTCCAACCCTAATGATTCCATCAAAATCGGTGAACGGGTAGAGGCCTGACACTGGATCATTACTTTCAAGATTTTCTTTGTTGAGAAGAGAAACCCGTTGTCTGTAAAATGCTTCCTTCTGCATCTCTGTTATAAGAAATGTAAACGATTTCTTGATAATTTGATCTTCATTGTAATCTTTCGCTTTTGTTCGACAACGCGAACAAAACTCCACGATGACCTTCATGACCCTCAAAACTCTAGTCCAGTTTGAGATCCTCATCAATATCGTATTGAGGATATAGTTTGGATCAGTTCTATGGGAATTAAGATTTACATGATTTTGAATTTCCTCAGGAAGCTCAACGGCCGTTGAACCTGCTGAACCCTCTGCCGACAATTTCTCCCCCCAGAGGAATTTGGGTCCAACAAACCAGCGGGATAAAGAAAGTTCGACAGGAGTATGTGGTCTGGTTCCGATGTCTGCTGTGTTGTCTGAAGTAGGTACGTACTTCCACTGCTGTGAAGTAGAACACTTCAGAATAGTTCTAACTCTGTTAGTCACATATTTCGAGAAGCGACGTTCCTTGTTGTAGACATAGCCCAGGGTGACCATGCTATCGGAATAGAAAGTTACACTGGCTACCTGTGTGTCCAACTCACGTTCGATGTACATCAAAGATTGAGCTGCTTCTGTGGCAGCACACAGCTCTAGACGGGGTATGGAAACAGCAGCTCGAGGAGCTACTTTTGAACTTGCAAATACAAATGAGACGTTGATACTACCGTCAACATCAATCTGACGTAAGTATATTACGTGGCATATGGCTACATCAGAAGCGTCAGCGAAAACGTGAAGGCTCTGGTGAACTAACCTTTTGAAGCCGATTGGATGGTAACATCTTGGCATTGAGATTATGTCGATCCTTAACAATGTGTCGATCCAGGAATTCCACTCGTCTCTATGCTCATCGGGAAGTGGATCGTCCCACTTGTAGTCGTGGATGTCTGGATTTGAAGTTTTGGGAGGGATGAATTTTCTTTGAAGCAACCTTCCACTGATTGATACAGGAGCAGCCATGCCGAGTGGGTCGAAAAGAGAGCCGTTAACACTCAGAACTCCCCTTTTAGTGAAATTTTTCTTGGGTATCTGGCATTTCAGCATGAACTTGTCTGATGATATTTTCCAAGATATACCAAGAGCAGCTTGTATGGGAGTTCTGTTCAGATCCACCGTATCAACGTTTGCAGCGATCTCAGATGGAGGGAAAGCTGTCAACACGGTTTCGTCACTAGCCACGATTTTGTGTAATCGTATTTTGAATTGCGAGAGGATATCGCGGACATCTTTGAGGAGATTTACAGCTTCATTCACGGATTCACCTGAGCCCATTGCGTCATCGACGTAGAAATTGTCTCTGATGAATTTAGCTGCATAGGGCTTTTCTTTCGCCTTAGGATGCGTAGTAGTATAGCGAAGTCCATAGGTTGCGATGGCTGGGCTACATTTATTTCCAAATATGTGTACATTAGCCTTATACACTGATAATTTATCGGAAGGCAAATTATCCGACCACCAAAAGAATCTCTGTGCATCTGTGTGGTTGGGAGCTGTATAGAATGAATGGTACATCATCTCGATATCAGCCGAAAACCCCACCACGCCATGTCTAAATCTCAGCAGAACTCCAATGATTCTATTTGCCTCATCAGGTCCCTGAAGAACACAGTCATTTAAACTGACTCCCTTGTAGGTTGCCGAGCTGTCAAAAACTAGCCTGAGCTTGTCTTTCTTTGGATGCGAGACAGGGAACACAGGTATGTAGTTTGTCAGTTCATTTGACCTAGCTACACAGTCAGATACGGAGGAGATTTCCTCCACATGCCCAGCGTCAATGTAAGTGCGCATGGTCTCTACACACTTCTTTGTCTTCTCTGGTTCCCTTCGTATACGGGCTAAGGTGTTCTTGGTTCGTTGGAGTACGGCAATTTTATTATCAGGTAGTTTGAAGTCCAACTTGAAGGGAAGAGGCATCTCTAGAAATCCTCTTTGATTTATCCTTATCCCAGCTGAAATTATTCTCAAAAACTCCTCGTCGTTCTGTGATAATCCTAGTGAATCATCATCTGTTTGCTCAAGGAAAGTTGGAAATATTTTGGGAATGAGATCCGTGGCACGGAATGATGGTTCTGATGAAAAGTGTTCACACTGATCGTGAAGAGACGTTCTCATGATTCTTGACGATTTCCGCTGATTTCCCGAGTCATGGCAAATTGGACCCACCAGTGACCACCCGAGTGCTGTGTGGTGCACGAATGGAAATTTTGACCCAAAGCAACGAGTAAACATTGCTTCGCCACAATCAGTTCCGACGAGTAACAGAACTTCCAATGAAGGATCAACGTCTGTGAAGTTCTTAGCGTATCGTCTGATATGCTCATGTGTTTGGACTACTTGAGGAGACGCAACTTCTTCTCTTGTGTCAGGGATTGACGGATGAGTCACTGTGGTTGGAAGCTTAATCCATTTCTTCTCATGTAAGCCTCTGACTTCAAGCCCTTCAATGGCAAAGCCCTTCAAAGTGTTTTTGTAACCAGTCATGGTAGATAAGGTGTAATGGCGAACAGGAGGTTGAATATTGAACATTGCTGGAATGCGTGAGTCACAAAATGTAGAGTTGCTCTGTTCATCCACTATGCATAGGCATTTGATAGATTTCTTAGTATTAACCAAGCGAATTTGAACTGGGAGAGTTTTGGAGCACACTTTACCCACTCCGCTGGTGCCACAAGCAGCTACGCAATTTGAACGTGTAGGGCCCCCTTTGCTGTCCCATCTTTTAGTGTTTGTACCTCCTTGACTTGTGGCTTCTCGATGCATGAGCACGGAGTGCTTTCCTCCACACTTAGAGCACTGAACATCTCGAGGGCAATCTCTAATTCTATGATCACCAAGGCAAGAAAAGCATAGTTTAGAATCTATTGCAAATTGTCTTCGGTCGTGGAGTGAGAGCTTTTTAAATCCACCACAATCAAGGATTGAGTGACCTGGAACTTTGTGGTATGCGCACAATGTTACGTCTTCGGTCGTCACTAGGGCTCTGTTTGATTTTTGAATCAAGACTGCTGGTTCGAAGAGGAAATTAGGGTTTGAATGTTCCTCAATGAAATCCGACAAAGAATTCAGGAAATTCTTGAAAGTCGGATGAGTACCAGTTCTCTGTTGTGTATCTGTGAAAACCTTTCGCCAACGACCCAGAAAACCGTCCGGCATTTTTTCCCAGATTATTCTCATGCCCTGGGGGAACTCTAAACTGCGCAAATCTGGACACACGTGCATATTATTATGTATTATTCGACATAAATTCAATAAGTCTTCCATCAAGGTCACGTGTGTTGTAGACCTTATCTTCTGAAAATCCTTCAGTTTTTGTAATAAGTGAGATGACACCAAAACACTAGCACCGAAGCGTTTCTTCAAAGCGGACCACACATCAGCAAGGGTTTGTGATGGATTGGCACTACCAGCAGCAAGGTAATCGCCAATAAGTTTTTTAGGTCTCCCAACTGAATTTGCTTTCAATACGTAAATGGAGTCGAGTCCACTGCATTCAGCTTCCATTAACCTGTAACTCATTTGTTGCTGCCAAGCCCAGAAATGTTCCGGAGAACCATCGAATGGATCCCCCATACCGCGTAGTAAGTCCTGCCTAAGTTGACGACGCGATGATGGATCCAATCTCTCACCTGCGGTGTTGTCATGATAGGTTTCCCGTCGAAAACCACTGGGAGATCTTATGTTTAATCTCTGTAATGGAATCCCCTGGCTAACATCACCTAAATATGCATTTACGATGTCGGCACCATTGGCAGCTGTAGGTAAATCTGCGTCGAATGGCATGGCATCGTGTTGATGTGATTCGGACTGCCTTTCATCGTGGGGGTAATAGAAAACTCCGTTATCAGTCAGGGGATTTCCATTAAAGGGCTGTATATGAGAAGGATTCTCAACTGCGGCACATCTTGCACTGCCATGAACGCTGGGAGGATAATTAGCTGGAGGATCACGTGCATTGGGTGGCCCGCATACACTGAGTAGAACACATGCACTGGATGGACCGCGTGCACTGGGCGGACCGCGTGCATTGAGCGGACCGCGTGCATTGAGCGGACCGCGTGCACTGGGTGGACCGCCTGCACCGGGTGGACCGCCTGCACCGGGTGGATCGCCTGCACCGGGTGGATCGCGTGTACTGGGGAGCTTATCAGCAGAGGGACCACGTGCGCAGGGAGGACTTTCAGAATGGGAATCACGTGCACTTCGGGGTTTTTCAGCATGGAGAAACTCTTTAATTTCTTCTGATGATTGTACGTTGGTTTTTCTTGAATCTCGAGCGTCGATCAGAGAGGCAGTGCATTCCTCTGTGTTACTTGGTAAGCCTATGCTTGAAACTCCATCGACGCCGAGTGCACTCAACCTTCCATTAAGTCCGTGCACTACTTCAGCGCAGTCTTTGTACACTATCTGTATTTTTGCATTTCGAACCTCTCTTGCTGAATCGAAGGATCCGTTTCTAGTGTACCATGAAGATAGAGCCTGACTAGCGTTGATGTAATTTTCTTTCATTTTCTTGATGGAAGAAATGTTTTTCATTATTTGACTAGGATCGTCTTCTTTGCTTGGCTCATCCAAACTAGTAATGCCATACAGAAGCAATTCACGTGCTCTTTCTTCATTTGATTGGATCACCAGAAATGATGGAGCTTTAGGACGAGTGCTTGCCATATTCGAATGCATATCAGATCTTTTTCAAGGAAAGACAGTCTAGAGACGTGTCTTCGAGCTTGTAGCTGCAGCTCACACCCTTTGGAAAACTTGAACTGTCTCGGCACTAATTTCTTATAGGGTAGCTACTAGTAGAAACAGTGCGAGTGGGGAATTTTTATTGTCCGTCTTATCAACGTTCCTGCAAACGAGCAAATACACACGATAAATAATTACATTCATTTAAACAAAAAAATGAATAAACTAGGTAACAAGATTTCAAAATTTAACTTACAAGTTTATAGATTTGGTGGATGCAGCAGACTTTTAAATAGAGGTATTACAAACGCGTTATGTTTAAAGATCAATGTATACCTATGAGCGACTGAAACAGAATTAGAAAATGTAACCTTAAAAATAAATATTTAAATAACTGTACTTCCAAATGTCTACTAGAATCGCAACCGCAAGAAGAAGAGTAATAGAAGTGGAGACTAGCAGGAATAAAAATGAAAAATAGTTAGTTTTGGAGAAAATACACAGGACTTGAAGAAGCAGTCTGACATAGAAAAAGGACAGGTAGAGAAAATTGATTGATAAGCTAGCCACCTGAGCGAAGATTGTTCAGTGCGAGCCTACTTATCCACCGTTCTGCCTATTCGCGATTTAACCTATCCACCGCGAAAGAAGCTGTGGTAAAGAATCTAGCTACACACAAAATCTAATGCTGGGTACACTTAGCCAGCTAGGTTACAAAATTGGAAGAAAATTTAAATATTTACTAGCACGTATTTGAAAAAGAAAGAAATAATATAGTGTGCCTAATTAATAAATTTGACAGCATGAATAAGAATTCACATCTATTTGCCAAACATATCACTTCATAGAGACCTAATAAATATTCAGCTGTTACGCCTGTGAGCACACATTAAAAAATGACGTTTCTTCGAGGCAACAAAATTATCAATGACTTTTACGAAAAATAACCAATAAACCAAATATCAAAAACATAATATAAAAGAAAACCATAGAATACAAATATTGAAAATTACATATTAATTGCGTATTTGCGCTTTTATGGCCTTACTTAGATGATAGAAAATACAAATATAATATGAAAGAAAATTGCCACTAGGGGATACTATTATTAAATTGTATTAGAAAATAAAATGGTAGACTGCACTTGACTGCCGTCACAATATTTTTATAAAAACAAATATAATATACCCTGAACAATTACCAGATAGAAATAATTCAAAATGGCAATTCTTTTGCTTAAATCTCTAGAAATCATTTCATATATTATTCTGAAGACTTATAAAATCGATGGAATTTTAACATTAATCAGAGTAGTATTAAATATTTAAAATTATTAAATTTAATATAAAAATTCATTATTTCATTGTTCGAAATTGATGTAATTGACACATATATTCATTAACAATTATTAAAATATATATATTTGTACTTAAAAAATTATTTTAATTTTCAAGAGAAAAATACAGGAGAATTTTTCAATGATTGAAAATGGCCACAGAAATAGCCAATGTAGGTATTACAATTATATTTTAATATTGGTTTAAATAAAGGTAGTAAAAAAAACTATCCTGTCACTTAATTGCCAAATTATAGCATTTTAGTTAATACAGTAAATGATTAGAAAATGACACCTTATTATTTGTGTTTATCAAGATGTTATACATAAAAACTGGAACAAAATTTGCATAAAACTATGAAATTTTCTATACTTTTCCATTTTCTTGAACATTCCTTTATATTCATAGATTCCAAAATCTCTCTTTCTGTGATAATCATGGCGTAAATGTCTCCTCTGAACTTTTCAATAGCATCTCATAACCTTGCGAGACTAGCACTGAATTTCCTATTGGAATTACATCGCCTTCATGCATCACAAAAACTAATAATGTTGCGATCGGAAGGAAGGAATTACCTCGTGGATGATGAATTGGGGTATTAGAGTAAGTTTCAAGTTATCACACGGTCCACGTATTCAATAATACAAAAACACATACTATGAATTATTATTGAAACTTCATTTCAAATGGTAGTTATATTGGATCCCAATTATAATACAAGTTAAATATTTATAAATATTTTTTTTATATGATCGAAAATTTGAAATAATCCGATTACCCGGAACTTACACTAACTAGTACATTAAAAACTTTTCAAAAATTTCAGTAATTTAATCAATTTACTGCATATTACGTCTCAAATTAACCACTTTCTTTTCAATACTACAAACATGTAATTATTAAAGATCTTTCATGATACAAATTAAGTAAACTTCCTTCTCATATATTATAGGAATTTAATCTTTTTAACAAGTAAGATATAAGTTTGAAGTAATAAACAAATTTGAAATATTACTTATATGGACTCAAACCTTTTAAATAGAATTGAACACTCCAAGTGAAACAAATTTCTTTTTAGCGCTACAGAAGAAATTATCATAAATTTTGGAAACGAAAACAGGTTCAATTACCTTTTATTTTCTCTAATTCAAATTTGTTGCTTCACAAGTATGATGAACAGTTTAAATTCTAATCGAATGTTACAAAAGGGAAAAAATATCATTGTACATAATTAGTAAGAATCTGTATTAGAAAAGAATCTGTATCAAAAAATCCTCAATAAATATATGATTGAAACATAATTTATACAGACTATTCCTTGCATTGTTTTAGTAGTATGAAATGTGAACAACTGAATGATTGAATTCTAATGACTTTAGAAAATATCTTGCGCTAACTTTGCTATTTTTTTCATTTAGTGTTCCTAATTGAATATTAAGAAATGTTTAAATCTTAACTGTATATAAATGTATGATTGAATACAAACTGTAAGTAATTAACTGATAAAATCCTAACTGTGTGTAACTATATGATTAAATACAAACGGTTACTAATTAACTGATTAAATCATAACTGTGTGTAACTATATCATTAAATACAAACTGTAGTAATTAACTGATAAAATCATAACTGTGTGTAACTATATCATTAAATACAAACTGTAGTAATTAACTGATAAAATCATAACTGTGTGTAACTATATCATTAAATACAAACTGTAGTAATTAACTGATAAAATCCTAACTGTGTAACTATATCATTAAATACAAACTGTAGTAATTAACTGATAAAATCCTAACTGTGTAACTATATCATTAAATACAAACTGTAGTAATCAACTGATATAATCCTAACTGTGTAACTATATCATTAAATACAAACTGTAGTAATTAACTGATAAAATCATAACTGTATGTAACTATATCATTAAATACAAACTGTAGTAATTAACTGATAAAATCCTAACTGTGTAACTATATCATTAAATACAAACTGTAGTAATTAACTGATATAATCCTAACTGTGTAACTATATCATTAAATACAAACTGTAGTAATTAACTGATAAAATCCTAACTGAGTAACTATATCATTAAATACAAACTGTAGTGATTAACTGATAAAATCCTAACTGTGTAACTATATCATTAAATACAAACTGTAGTAATTAACTGATAAAATCCTAACTGTGTAACTATATCATTAAATACAAACTGTAGTAATTAACTGATAAAATCCTAACTGTGTAACTATATCATTAAATACAAACTGTAGTAATTAACTGATAAAATCCTAACTGTATGTAAGTATATCATTAAATACAAACTGTAGTAATTAACTGATATAATCCTAACTGTGTAACTATATCATTAAATACAAACTGTAAGTAATTAACTGATAAAATCCTAACTGAGTAACTATATCATTAAATACAAACTGTAGTAATTAACTGATAAAATCCTAACTGTGTAACTATATCATTAAATACAAACTGTAAGTAATTAACTGATAAAATCCTAACTGTGTAACTATATCATTAAATACAAACTGTAGTAATTAACTGATAAAATCCTAACTGTGTAACTATATGATTAAATACAAACTGTAAGTAATTAACTGATAAAATCCTAACTGTGTAACTATATCATTAAATACAAACTGTAGTAATTAACTGATAAAATCCTAACTGTGTAACTATATGATTAAATACAAACTGTAGTAATTAACTGATATAATCCTAACTGTGTAACTATATCATTAAATACAAACTGTAGTAATTAACTGATAAAATCCTAACTGTATGTAACTATATCATTAAATACAAACTGTAGTAATTAACTGATATAATCCTAACTGTGTAACTATATCATTAAATACAAACTGTAGTAATTAACTGATAAAATCCTAACTGTGTAACTATATCATTAAATACAAACTGTAGTAATTAGCTGATAAAATCCTAACTGTGTAACTATATCATTAAATACAAACTGTAGTAATTAACTGATATAATCCTAACTGTGTAACTATATCATTAAATACAAACTGTAGTAATTAACTGATATAATCCTAACTGTATGTAACTATATCATTAAATACAAACTGTAGTAATTAACTGATAAAATCCTAACTGTGTAACTATATCATTAAATACAAACTGTAGTAATTAACTGATATAATCCTAACTGTGTAACTATATCATTAAATACAAACTGTAGTAATTAACTGATAAAATCCTAACTGTATGTAACTATATCATTAAATACAAACTGTAGTAATTAACTGATAAAATCCTAACTGTGTAACTATATGATTGAATACAAACTGTAGTAATTAACTTATAAAATCCTAACTGTGTAACTATATCATTAAATACAAACTGTAGTAATTAACTGATAAAATCCTAACTGTGTAACTATATGATTAAATACAAACTGTAGTAATTAACTGATAAAATCCTAACTGTGTAACTGTATGATTAAATACAAACTGTAGTAATTAACTGATAAAATCCTAACTGTGTAACTATATGATTAAATACAAACTGTAGTAATTAACTGATAAAATCCTAACTGTGTAACTATATCATTAAATACAAACTGTAGTAATTAACTGATAAAATCCTAACTGTGTAACTATATCATTAAATACAAACTTTAGTAATTAACTGATAAAATCCTAACTGTGTAACTATATCATTAAATACAAACTGTAGTAATTAACTGATAAAATCCTCACTGTGTAACTATATCATTAAATACAAACTGTAGTAATTAACTGATAAAATCCTAACTGTGTAACTATATCATTAAATACAAACTGTAGTAATTAACTGATAAAATCCTAACTGTGTAACTATATGATTAAATACAAACTGTAGTAATTAACTGATAAAATCCTAACTACCTAATTCTCAATCAATGAAGTCTAATGATGTTTGCCAGGGATTCTCGATTAGATTCGTGAGGAGGAGAAGGAAATCCTTTGTTCTGAACGAACATCTTCAGACTTAATGAAGCAAATACAGCCTCTGTGTTTTTCTGTTTGTTTCGTAAATAGATTTTGTGCTGATTGCTGAACATAAACCTCCATTGTCATGATTGAAACCTAACATCTAATTTCACCAGCGTATTTTGTCTCGTCTGAGGATAGAGTAAATAATCTCAAAATTCTTCGCATCCCTTTTAACTGATCGGTGTAAATTAGTTGAATACGATATCATACAAATACATACCCTACTTTACTCTAATTTTTGTATCATGAAATTAAATCTGATCTTTCATCTAAAATGTCGTATAATTTCAACAAAAATTTGATTTGATTGAGTATTCCACTTGTGCCATTTTTACGTCAAATTCGACAGTAGAAGAAGGTATGGACACAGTACCAACTTCTGTGTACCATTGGTGTCATTTTGACGTAAAAGTCGCTAGTAGAAGTAGGTATGGACACTGTATCACCTTCTGTGTACCATTGGTGTCATTTTGACGTCAAAGTCGCTAGTAGAAGTAGATATGGACACAGTATCACCTTCTGTGTACCATTGGTGTCATTGTGACGTCACACTCGCTAGTAGAAGTAGGTATGGATACTGTATCACCTTCTGTGTACCATTTGTGTCATTTTGACGTCAAAGTCGCTAGTAGAAGTAACTATCACCTTCTGTGTAATAATATACTCCCTCAAATATCAAACATGTGATAAGAACATATATTATCTATGATATCTCAAGTTTCACTTATTATATTTGTAAGAATGACATCAGAAAATATTGCCAAAGAAATATTTTATCTGCACTATATATAATATTTCATTAATCAGGGAAAATCTATAACACATCAATATTTTCGTCGCTATGATATATTTCGCTTGGCTCCATTATTATTATTAATGGTGGTGAGATGTATTTATTTATTGTATAATTAACTAATCAGTCGGAAAATTTATATCTTTAGATCGTCTATTATGGATATCCTGCTAGGAGAGAGACACGATACACTATTAAAATAATTTAAATTCTAAATATAGGTTGTATAGTAGAATAACATTCTTCTTTTGTAAGTAAAATGTCCAAGCAGTAATCTTTAATTATGAAGCTTTACAGTGAAATATTATCTAGCGATTATAAATAATCCGAATGATTAGTTCATTACATTATAATCAACTATATCTCACCCACCAGTGATTGCAAATTACTGAAGCCAAGCGAAATAAATCATTTCGATATGTTGTATATATTGATGTGTAAAATATAACTTCACAGCCAAGCGTCAATTGATGCAAAAAAATAAAAATGTATTCATTTATTTTCAATGTAAATGTCCGAATGAATTATTATTCTATTTTAAGCGCATTCATTAATAAGATATTTTATCGAAGTATTCTTTTCTGATGTTTTTTGTTAACATTTCATTTGACGGACCTTAGTTTCCCTTGACAGATTTCGCAGTTCATATCCATTGAAAATTTGAAAATAATATTTTAAAATAATCTACAAAGAGATATACTTATTGCGTTCATAATCACAATAAAATCAAATATTTTTTATGAATGATTAAATTATTTTTTGAAAATAATTCTTTAAAAATGATGAGCTGACGATGATTATTCTATTAGCCGGATGATGAAAAATAACGATGGTTAATTTTTTGTTTTCCGATTCCAATTATGTGTCACCCTTTAAAATATACCATATCATTGAAATTAATGCAATTTACTCACCTAAATGAGTGTCTGGAAAACTGCCAGGCGGAAAACTGCCGAAGCGGAAAACTGTCAGGCGGAAAGCTGCAAGTCACTTAATGGCAATTTATGTATTTATTTACTTTTTTGAAATATTATTTAGTTATAAGAAAATACGTAAATGAAGACAGTGACTTTTCTGCATCCATTAGTATATGTCATCTACCACCGACTGTGGTAGATGACTTTGTTCATGGAGCGACTTTCTTTTCTGACAGCTTCTTGGAGTCCCTTGTTTTTAATTTCCTTTTGACGTTAGCAATATAAACATTGGTTCCGAAATAGATATTAAAACCAGTGTACTGATTTGTGATTACTAGCTAATTTGATATTCTCACAATTGATGCTAGGAAAATTGCCACTGGGAAAATTGCCACCGGGGAAAACTGCTACTGTGAAAACTGCCACTGTTGGAAAACTGCCTCTTGGAAAATTGCCACTGTGGGAAGATTGCCACCCGGAAAATTGCCACTGCCTAATATATAAATTCATACTGAATTTATTTTTTTCGAAAATGAAAAATAAATAGTACAATAAAGTATAACAATTATTGAGTACATCGCATTATGATAAGTTGAAACGATCTAAGTGGATTATTTAGTCGGTGGGTGTGATTGTGCTGATACGCAATTAATCTTACCTTTATTTGTTCCCTTAGGCTTATAACAGGTTAAATCATTTAAAGGTTCTCTACTGTACTAGTTTATCATCAAGTTATTTTTTTTGATTGGATGAAACCGTGAAAGAGTTTCTAAAGCAAACCCCTTTAGGTTGTCCAACTCTAATCTTGAATAATTTCCTTGTCTCGTCTATACAGTCCTTTGAATACTGCCCACAAATGAATTTGGAAATGACATAGGAAACAAATATAGTGTGAGATTTTTTCTTTATAATTTAACAATAAACATATTGCCAATTGAATTAGATGAACTGTAATTGAATTTAGAATCTATCTGATGATACAGCTTAAAGAGGCTAATTTACGTTTAGCAAAAATAATTAATATTCCTGTTGCGATTGCGTCGCAAAATGAGCATGTTGAAAATGGATAAATATTAAATGGAACAAAAAATGTTGCCTTAGTTCCCTAATATAATTATTTCTTTGTTCCTTCTCTTATTATTTTCTAAGAAAGGTTTCAGTTTTTAATTTTAATTATATTTGATTTATTTTTGTACTATCTATTTAATAATATATTTTATATATTTTTCCAACAAATTTATTTAAATTTTACTACTATTTTTATTTTGTATACTAAATAAAAATTCATGTTCCGTTAACTCCTTAACGAATGGCGAGCACCCTTTTCTATAAATTAAAATGTTATTAGTGACTGAAGTCATTATATTGCCAGTGAGTGACCGGCAGTTTTCCGCTTCGACAGTTTTCCGTCTACCATCTAACAGGTAAGGGCTAAGTGAATTAATTAACTAGATTAACTAAACTAACTAAATTGATGAACATAAAAAACATTAATAACAAAAGTACATATTGCCACTTTCATCATATTCTAATTTATTCGCCAATTTTACTATCATTCAAAAAGTACAAAGTATACCGTTCAAAAAGTATAGAGTACCCCGTTCTTTAAGTACAAAGTACAATATCATAAAGTACAAAGTACAATATCATAAAGTACAAGTACAAGATCATAAAGTACAAAGTACAATATCATAAAGTACAAATTGTAAACCGTTCTTTAAGTACAAAGTACAATATAATAAAGTACAAAGTACAATATCATAAAGTACAAGTACAATATAATAAAGTACAAAGTAGGATATAATAAAATACAAGTTCAAACTACGGAAAGTTACGGAAAGTTGTTGCCAGATGTCGCTAGAAAGTGTTTGCATAGTGCGGCCCAGAACAAATATTTAAGTTTACTTTATGTTTGTTTAACCCATTAAAATACTCTGTTTTACGACACAGTGAATAAATTAGGAGATGAAACATGTGAAACACTGTCTCACTGCTTACTGCCTCACTGCTTTCCTGCCTCACTGCCTACTGCCTCACTGCTTACTGCCTCATTGCTTTCCTGCCTCACTGCTTCTCTGCCTCATTGCTTTCCTGTTTCAATGCTTTCCTGCAACACTGCTCTCCTGTCTCACTGCTTTTCTGCCTCACTGCTTTCCTGCTTCACTGTTCTCCTGTCTCAATGCTCTCCTGTCTCACTGCTCTCCTGTCTCACTGCTTTCCTCTCCTGTCTCACGGCTCTCCTGTCTCACTACTTTCCTGCCTCACTGCTTTCCTGTCTTACTGATTTCCTGTCTCACTGCTTTCCTGCCTCACTGTTTTTCTGTCTCACTGCTTTCCTGCCTCACTGCTTTCTTGCCTCACTGCTTTCCTGCCTCACTGCTTTCCTGCCTCACTTCTTTCCTCTCCTGTCTCATTGCTTTCCTTTCTCACTGCTTTCCTGTCTCCTATTTAAATTTTCACTACATAAACTTTCAACGTAATTTACCTCTATCAAAATTAGAATAATAATAAATTAGTGTTATTATTTTAATATATGTATATACCATATCGGTGTCCGGGAAACTGCCAGGTGGAACTGCCACTTACTGTGTACTTTTATGTACTGTACTGTATATATTTACTAACTTTTTTTACTTTTATGAAATATTATTAATTTAGAAACACATTCAAAGAACATTTCAATTTATAAAAAAACGGCGTTAGCACTTCGTTAAGAGGTTAAAGGTACATTAATTTTTACAATAATAACCTACTGTATTACTTAATATTCATAGGAAAATTATATTTCAACAAAACTACTTTATTAAACACACAGAAAACCAAACTTCAGTACACACTAAGAAATTATAATTACCATTTTTAACTTAATCACTAAGTCACATACATTTTAAAAACATGTTAAGTTATGTATATAGGTATTTATACAGGATCTTATATATTTATAAGATTCATAATATATATCTAATATATTATAAATTTATTGAATGCTAAATTTACATTTTTTTCTCCATGTCATTTATACCTTCATTTTTACTATATTCATTTATATGTAAAAAGTATTATTAATTTATATGCAATCATGTTCGATCGATTGAAATTGTCAGAGAATTAGGTAGGAAATAGCAGTTTAATAATCATAGATATTAGGTTGCAAATTTTGAATAATTCACAAACATCGATCGAAGTTGTTTTATAATGAGTACAAGCGAATACAAGTACTCTGTCCCTGTTGAGTACTTGTTTATTCGCAGTTGTCCCAATAGTAGTTGTCCTCTGTCTCTTACATAACTATTTCTTTGTTTCTCCTCTTAGTATTTTCTAAGGAAGGTTTTAGTTTTAATTTCTACATTATATTTAATATATTTCTGTAATGTATTTTATATAATAATGTATTTTATATATTGCTTAAATAAATTTGTCTACATTTAACTTTAGTTTCGTTTTGTATACTTATTAAATATGAATATCTCCTTATCTCCTTAACGAAGGTTGAACGCCGTTTTTTTTATAAATTGAAATGCTATTAGTGACTAAAGTCATTAAACCGCCAGTAAGTGACTGGCAGTTTTCCGCCAAGCAGTTTTCCTTCTGGCAGTTTTCCGCCTGGCAGTTTCCGCCTTGCAGTTTTTCGCCTGGCAGTTTTCCGTGTACCACAATATTATATTACATGTGACAAACTTTTTCTATTAAATCCTTTTGAAAAGTTCGAAAAGTTCTATTTATTATAGCAAAATAATACAAAAATAGAAATAGAATTCAAAGTTCGATGTTCTCTATTAAACTGAGACTTTTATTACAGTATTACTTTTTCTCTTTTAAGATATAAATAAAACTTATAAGAAGAGATAAATTAAATCTTTATAAAATTACACACAATGAGATATATTGAATATTTTTAAACTGAAATTAATTTGTAAAATTTTAATAAATTTCCATATATATAAACTGTTTTTATTTGCATTTAATTTGATTCATTGTATTTCATAAATAAAGTTTTTAATATATTTAATTGTATTAGAAGTGTTAGTGAAATAGTAAATAATTGAAGTCACATATCAGTTTAAATCTTGAATCGTATATCTTAATTTTAATCTAATTGTTGCATCGTATATCTTAATTTTAGTTTATTTGTTGTATCGTATATCTCAATTTTTATTTATTTGTTGTATCGTATATCTCAATTTTTATTTAATTGTTGTATCGTATATTTTTATTTTTATTTATTTGTATATCTTTATTTCAATTTAATTTCTGTGTCGGGACATTATTTTACTCTAATTATTCTCCTATAAGGACAAAATGATTAGAATATTGAAAAAGTTGATGCGAGAATTCGGCGCAAACGCAAATTGAGTTTTCATCCTAATGGAATAAATTATTCAAATTAATTAATTAATAGGTTTTCTATGATTAAAAAGGTCGGCAAAATTGAATAAATTTTACCTCCCGTTAAAATTTAATTATCTAAAACAGTGCTGAACTAATTAGCTACTAAAATGTAAATTTTGCCAAAATAGAAAGCTATCTTAATTTGCTAATATTTATATAATTCATGTCTACTATACAATATGTTATTGTACAAAATACTGGTACAGTAAGACTCCTGAATTATGAAGTTATTTGTTCTGAAGCACTCGAGTAATGAAAGACCTGAGTTATGAAGTATTTTCTATGTTTAAATTATAGAAAATGATATACGACATGAATTTCGTCATAGTTATCCCTCAAAAATCATAGTTTTCTCATAGATTTTAATCATAGAAAACTATCAGTGTCCCTGTGTTATGAAGTGGTTCTGAGGTATGAAGTAACCAATACTTCATAACTCAGGAGTTTCACTGTACATGGACTAATGTAGAGCTAAATGTTCTAACTGCAAAATAAATTTGGTATGATAATTAGGGCTGGGACTAAATGCTCTTAAAATCATAGATCCCAAAAATATCATAGATGATACGAAATGAAATGGTATCGAATACTATATACCGCTGGTGTTGAACGATTCAATACTCTTTAATTCTCTCCGTCTATAATATTTTCGGAATCTATGATTCTAAGAGCATATTGTCCCAGCCCTAATGATAACCATAGAGGATGCGAAGGGGGTCAAAAATCATGATTTTTATTTTTTAGTTGGATAAGAAACGATAGGCAGTGTACTAATATGTGCCAAGCATTTGGAGAGCTATAACCCACCCAAGGGGAAAATGGGAAAATGAAAAAAACATAGGAACAAATTGTAATTATTTGCAAAAGGTACATATACCGTTCAAATTTCAGAATAATCGGTTTAACAAATAAAAAGTTTTCTGAAATGTGTGTCAACTCCTTTAATAGAAAAATGATATATTCATAGTCATTACCGTAGATTATTCCTATCTGAGTATCCCTATCCCTCTGTTTCTTTTTCCAGAGCAGTAAATGCGATGTTGTGTTATTACAAACACTTCTCTAATGGCTGCCGAAATGCAGTGTTGTTCATCATTTCCTCTGAGACCAAAACTTACGACCAAATTAGATCAACGAAATGAATGCAGCGGAGAGTGTCTCTGAGTGTTCCCTGGGGATATTCTCTGAGTGTTCCCTGGGGATATTCCCTGAGTGTTCCCCGGGGATGCTCCCTGACTGTTTCCATGGGATTTTTTCCTTGAGTGTTCCCAGGGGATTTTCCTTGAGTGTTCCCAAGGGATTTTCCTTGAGTGCTCCCGTGGGATAGTCCCTAGGTGTTCCCAGATAATTTTTCCTGAGTGTTCCTAGAAGATGTTCCCTGAGTGTTCCCACGGGATGCTCCCTGAGTGTTCCCATGGGATTTTTTCCTTGGGTTTTCCCAGGGGATGTTCCCTGAGTGATCCCAGGGAATGTTCCCTGAGTGTTCCAAGGGGATGTTCCATGAGTGTTCCAAGGGGATGTTCCATGAGTGTTCCCATGGGATATTCCCTGAAATATCCCAAGGGATGCTCTTTGAACATTCCTATGGGATATCTAAGCACACCAATGAACGAGGGATAGACTTTGCTTTTGTTTTCTTGATAAGGAATAATTTGGTGCATGGCTTACACGGTAACTTAGTCGATATTTAACCTAATAAAGTGGTCAAAGACACGGAGAATAATTCAGAGCATGGTACACTGAATAATTTGGAGAATGGTACACTGAATAATTTGGTTCATGTTACATTGAATAAAGTATTTGGTCCATGGTTCACTGAATGAAGTATTTTCCATGATGAATTTACTACAAAAATTCTTATTCTAAATACCTAATTTCTTTAATTTTCGATAGAGTCTCTAACAGGTAGTTAGTTTCTAATTATGAGATAGTGTACTAATCACCGGAGCACTCAGCATAACTGCACCTCATTCCCTCGTTGTTACTCACACAAAATGTTGAGAAGGAAAGAGAGGAGAATGCCTCCATTCGAAAATGCCTTGCCTCTTCATCACGCAATGAAGAAGATTATCACCACCATTATATCAGGTAACCAATTGCATTTACTGACATCTCTTGTGATGAAAGTACTAGGTTTCAGTTTCACAATAGTAATTTAGTCATTTATTTACTAATATAATCACAAAATGAATAATTTAGTAATTTATACTCATAACAATGAAAAAGATTGATACGTTATCAGGTATTCTGATTAGTATTAGGATGTTTTTATTAAGAATATCGTGTAAAAGAAGAGGATAATCAATTGGAAATACAAATATCTTCTACTTTTTAGATCAGGGCTAACTAGCTAATAAATCAATCAGGATGTTCTTGTACGTGTCTTTGCCTGTGAAATGTTTCTTCACTTTAAAATAATTACTATAAATCATTTTCTTCAATTATTTGAACTTTGAAATTCAAGGTATACTTTACGAGCCTAAAAATTTGTACCTTCCATTCTGTCAGAAATATTATATTTATGACTAGAAAAGGTCTGTGATATGAATCGTCTTTGAACTGATTTGTTTCATATGGTTAATTCATAATGTTAAATGGTTGAAAGGGATGCCCCCAGTGTGTATTTAACACTTGGACGATCAACAGGCCTGAGAATCCCGTTCGAGTGGGAATATAGATTTTCACTTCAAAAACTTGGCTTGAGTTTCTGAAAATCCTTGACTTTAATTGTATAAGATGAATATATTTATCATATGCAAATAAATGGAAATTATGAAGCATGTTTTGTTCTATTTATTTTGAAATTATTTGTTACTCTGGAGCCAGCGTGAAATACATCAGCTGTTGCGTCACATTTTGCGTGATTTTTCCAGCATAACGCAAAACGTGACAAAAAAAAAAGCAGTTGTGTATCACGATGCTACAAAGACGCGTCTGGGAGCAAATTTTATATAACTAGAAAAAAAAAATGCATTATTTAAAAGTATATAATAAATAATCAAAGTCACAGAGTCTCAGCAACACAAAGTGATGAATTTTTGAATAATGCATCTATATTCCTAACCGGAACTGGCCTCTCAGGCACATTGATTGTTCCAGCGTTAAACTATACAATTATGTGTAATTTATTAGTGAAATTTGTATACTAAATAAAGGTTTCCTGGCTCACACATTAGAATTATATTTTTCAAATAAGTTTATCAAAAAATGGGTCATTATAACTCATTATATCATCAAAATTATTATTTTTTGTTAAAATAGAGTATTGGCTTTCATCAATAGTCTAATGATAATTTTCATCATATATTAAGGAAATTAGAATTAATCTTCATTTATATACTGAAGCAGGTGGTAAATCCCATTAAAATGAATAATTATAAGCAGAAGCCACAATTAAGTATAATTAAAAACCTCTACTGAATTATTAATTTAATTTGTTTATTTATCCAACTTTATCATTAGCTATATTAATTATGTATTCTAGATAGGATAATGTTGCAATTAAACTGTTAACATATTTAATTTAAAATTCACATTTGGAATGAATAAAATATATCTTTATATTCTTGGAAATAATTCAGAAACTAATGAATGCAAAGTTATTACAGTCGAGGCTTATTAATGTCTATCATTAAATTATTGTTATTAATTTATTCATATTATAACTAAGATACGTAAAGTAATATATTTAGTATTTGAAATTAAATTATTCTAGACCTATTTAAATTTTCAACCTTTTCACGTAAGTAAAGTTTAATCTTTTTGAAATCGCTGCAGACCACCAAAAATGTGTTCCTAATTCCGTAGAGTTTATCTCATAAATTCCCAAAAGTAGTTCAGGCGACTGAAGGCAAAGTATTGATTGTCAATAACACAAGAGTTGAATTAGGCTTTTGAGACTCATTCTCGAAAAGGAGACTTTTACGGTATTTAAGTGCAATGAAAGAACTATTTTCTAATATTTAATAAGGGAGTGTAGAGTATTTAAAGACCTTCATGAAACTCTAATATATTAACTGTATGTAAAACAGATTTCTATTTACATTTCTGGTGAAAAGATCAGTTTGAGTCGATCAATTTCGCAATTCGTGAATAAATATTAAATTGATCAAAAATCAATAATGTTTAAATAGAATAAAGAAAAATATTTTCGAATAAAGAACAAGGGAGAATTAAGAAGATATGATAATATTTATTATGTATTTGAATATGTGATATTTCTTTCGAATATTTGTAAAATAAATTGGATTCAAATTTCCCTAAATCTTGAATGGAACTGGTGAAATAAATAATATTGATACAATGCACCCTATATTCCACTAATCAAAACTACAATTTGATCGATTCCATTTCCAATAATTTCCCGAATCTCCGATGATTTTCTCTGCCGGAATCTCTTCACTGAATCCACTCTACGAAAAGTGTGCATGAACTCCAACACAAAATAACCAATACAATCACCATATCTGTAATGAAATTGATAGCATAAAATCATCCGGTGAATTTAACTCTATGAAGATGAGAATTGAAACCAAACTATTAAAGACTGATGATATTATCTTAAAAACATCACCAAACATACTGAAAGAGCCATAGAAAAACATTTCAAAGAGACATTGCTTCATTCGAACTTTTTCTGATCCTCTATTCACTAACTTGTTTTTTGTTGAAGAACAAGTGCCTCACTCTTGTCGTCCTCTTTCTTCCGTCGAAGTCTGTTCTTTCTGATATGACTCTCGAGTATTGTCACTTGCGACGACAAACCAGGCTCTCTGAACAATTCTGAAAAAAGAATGGTAGCTTCAAATCTTCACTAAGATGTTGCGATGGCTTTGCTCTCTTCTCTATATTTGTTGGGAACTTTTTTGTCAATTGTCCTCGGGAATGAAAACTTCAGAAAGTTTGTAGGAAATGAGTTTGAAAATATCATATAAATTTATGTGAAACTTAGAATAGCCTAATTTTCAAAGTTTGCAGAAGTTACTTGATAATTATCAACATAAATTAAAGTTACTGTGATAAATTTTCATACTTTCTCCGAATTAAAATTTAAATATTATATAATTTAGTTATTTTATTCTATAAATATTGATGCTCTTTAGTTTTTATTGATAACCAGTTCTATGCAGTATTTTATGCAGTATTTCATATAAGCTTGAAGGTTTTTTGTGTAATGTAATAGACTTTCATTAGAATTATCTCTTAATTTAATTGTAAATTAATATACTTCTGTATTTTTGACGCAATCTCACCATCTCCTCGTTAATGTTAATCTAAATACAATTAGGCTTCCTATCACTAACGAGTATTCATTGTTTTCTTTTCACCTGCAGAACATCGGATGACGAGAGATCCTCTCCGCTCACCAAAGTGTATATGGTGTAACCTGAAGGACAGGAGAGTGAGAGAAGAAATACGACCCAGTTTGTCAGATCGTCCTCGTAACACTTTCACTAGTTTTGGTGGAGGCTGAAAGAGGATTGGCACAAGTGATGAAGTGAAGTGATGGTATCTTGGACAAAATATTTAAGGTTTGACATTTTATTTTATAGTTTAGAATTTTCGAATTGATATTAATTTCCTCACAGATTCCCCGTTTACAGTCCAAGTCAAGTTTACAGGCGGGAACGCAGGAGGGGACGAACAGTTGAGAGAAACCGTCTCTCCAAGTCTGAAGCCGATAGTTTTACCTTTTATCTCCGGTGCTGTTGGCGGTTCATCTGTTGGTGTGACAGTATTTTTTCGTGTAAATATACTGTTACTGTTACATTCACAAAAAATACTGTATAGAGAAAATTTCTTCGGACAAAATGACTAACGGATAAAATGCCTAACGGATAAAATGCCTAACGGATGAAATGCCTATTGGACAAAATGCCTAACGGACAAATTGCCTAAAATGCATTGTAAACTAATTTCCAGTTTGGGAATAGTGGACTAAGATTTCTAATTTCTAATATGTGAGACCAAGTGGAAACAATAGAACTTTGTCTCAGTGAGAGTCTATTAAACCATTTCCAAATTCAATATGAACCTTTGTAACTCAGCGTGCTTAGTGTAAACAATGTCTTGTTTAACTGTTTTTGATTTATTACTAAAGAGTGTGTTCGATTAACAAACCAATTCCCCTGTTTTGATATTTTTTTCAACAAATACCTATTTAATGATTTTATTCTTTTCGATTTTAAAATATTTTTTATTTCATTAGATAGATATAATCATCTTCAATGTATAGTAATGTTTATAGTTGCTTTCGAAATTCTGAGGCAAGTAAGGCCATTTCTATTTTTATATAAGTTAGTGCTGACATGCAATTAAATACTCATAGTAATATAAAAAGTAATTGTTCTTTGTATTATTTACCTTCCTTAGTATTAGAAGTTATGTTAGAAAGAATACTTTAGTTATTCTTTATGATATGTTAGAGAGACAAAGGAAATTTTACCTATTCAAATTTCAATTAAAGTTATTGAAAACATTACTTGTCTTATAAAAATATAAAGAATATTGTTCTTTATTTACCCACAATAATTTCATTCAAGATATCATTTCAATATTTCCTATTCGGTTCTTTTATTTAATATGTATTTCAATTTTATATTCTCTTTTCAATATTATTTACGTCATTATTCTACAATTTTTATATTCCTATATTTTGTTCTTTAGGCATTTTGTCCGATAGGCATTTTTTCCGCATGCTAATAACATAACTATGCCGTGTGCTGTAGCGGTTTGCCGGAGCGGCAGCGTTAAAAAGTGAGATTTTGAACCTGACATACTTAGAGCGGCAAACCGATCTCCAGTGAAGTTTTCTCTCAGTGTTGTTCGACTAATGGTTTTTCCACCGCCGTGCGCGGCATAATATGTCAGTAGCCATAGCTTAACATTTGTGTAGACTCTGAATACCGCGACCGCGCTTTTGATTTTCACGGCATGGCATGTACGGCAGAAAAAAAAAAAGACAGTGGCAACCGCGACCACGCGCGACGTCGCTTTCTCTATAGTATGTCTCGTCTCTTAGGATTACAGATGCTGGCGGGCTTGCTTTGCTAGTATGTCATTTCACTTAGGCATTTTTTCCGTTAGGCATTTTGTCTGTTATGCATTTGGTCCATAGCTACTCATTTTCTGTAGGCATTTTTTTCTGTAGGCATTTCGTCTTAGTATATGTATCTTAGAAATATAAGCAGTTTTGATAAGTTATGTTTTCATAAAATAATTGTTATCTCACTGGAAATTATCCTAGAATCAAGGAATCAATATATCGATATCGAATCAGTTTTGGACATTATGTAATTCATACAAAAATGTTCACTTTATTCATGCAAAATGTCAATCAAATTTTGTCGATCTGAAAAGAAATACCCTGCATATGTCATAAAAACTGATATATACTTATAAATGATATCAAAAGTATAATTACTTCTGAGGCGTAAATATTTCATATAGTTAATAAACCATTTTAACTTCTCCTGTTCTATTACTAATTGTTCTTCTTTTAAAATCCTTTATCAATTTATTTTTATGATTCCACTATTAATACATTTTCATTACCTATTACGGTGAACATTTTCTCGCTAGCGACGATCACATCCGTCCCCAGGGACTCAATCTCACACTTTATTGAGCCGGAAGCTCTGTGGTCAACGCGAGTGAGGGAAACTTCGTTCAGAGTACTCGTATCACTCTGAAAAATAATTCTACAGTGAAAAACATGTTAATCAAACATCACGTGTATAAATACATGGAAACAGTGGTATTTCTTATAATTAGAGTATTTGATTATTGAAAATTACCACCATTAAGATTTCAAAACTCAAATAAGTTTAGTTGGAGTCTTCGTAAGCTTCAATGAATTAGTGAATAAATGAAGTAGGTAACAAATATGTGAAAAACTGTTATATGCAACATCCCCAGAATGATAATTCCTGGGTATTATTACTATAATTCCTGCATTAAATAGATGAACTGAACACCAGTTAGCTATAGAATTTAGCAGGTATTTTAAAAAAACATCATAACTACTATCAATAATATTACAAATATCGGTAGAATGATATTTCATTCGGTCAACAGTAATAATGAAAAAAAAAAATTATACAATGATTCAAGTCCTTCTATAAAAATGTATTTACTTTTCGAGCAATTGTATAATTTTTCAACAGAACCGGGGCTATGGTTGCAATTTCATTTCACGTAGTGCTACATATTATCATAGTAGATGTACTTAGTTAGTACAGTTAGGCTGTTTTCATATAAGTTGGTACAACTCTTGGTTACTTCCAAAAATTTATTGTGTCTGTTTTATTAAATACTGCAACCTTAAATGTTTTGATTAAGTATTAATTAATTAGGGATTAGTATATAGCTAGTTTATGAAGTAGAAAAAAAAAAGATAAAAATGAAGAGGTCTCACGTCAACTGTTATTCCAGGCACTTGAAATGTTTCTTTGTTTAGTTTTATTTCCTCCAGAGGTTCTCCTTCACTCACGTTCTTTTCAGCTGCCAAAAATCTGAGAAATAAACATCACATCAATGACTCTGTTAAAGTGCTGAAGCCTCGACTCACTGACAGGTGTTATCTCACTGGAAAAAAGGTCTGCCGTCTTTCATCCAAGTGAGGGACTTGATGCTGTGTCCCTGCAGCTTGTAGTTACAGGTGAGTCTCACAGGTGTTCCGGATCTCACGACATTTGGAATGCCCAGGCTTTTAATTTTCAGACCAAAGCCGCATTGATGGAAGAGTAAAAGGAAGAGCAGTTGCTTCATACCTGAGATAAAAAGAGAGTTTGCGTCAGGAGATGTGGATGGTTCGAATGGTTTGAATGGTTGCAATGGTTTGGTTGATTTGAATGGTTTGAATGGTTTCGATGGTTTGAATGGTTGTGGTGGTTTGAATGGTTGTGGTGGTTTGAATGATTGTGGTGGTTTGAATGGTTGTGGTGGTTTGAATGGTTTTGGTGGTTTGAATGGTTCTAAGGATATAGAATATTAAATATTTAATAGTATATGGAATTATACTTCTTAAACTGATCTTTTAATTAGTCTTCTATTCAAGTTAAATCAATAATATTAGAATTATTTGAGAGAATTTATTGGCTCTGATGGTCTTCTGAAAAATTTCCTCAATTCACTACATTGAAAAAATACTCAATTTGCTTGAATTGCACATCCTTATTTATTAAATAACAACACATGATAAAAATATATGTAATAACTGAAATTTTAAAATCCTATTTTTACTGTTCTGATAATTATCTAATTCAAATCTTGCTTTATTTTTGTTGAAATAAATGCAATACAAACTGTAAATTTGAACGGATGTCACTCACCTGATGTACCCATATTATTTAGTTCCTTTTCTTCAGCAGCTCACAGGTACTCTCTTTCTGTAAGTATTGATACCATAATTCAGAAGATTCTCTTCTATTTTTTACTCCATTAGACTAATTATTTTTGTGTAACAAACCGATCAGAAGAACAGGATTAGTTTGCCTTTAGCTGATGAAAATTATACCAGCTAATTGAGTTATCTTTTGAATTAGTGAATTCTATTAGAATATAAACATAGTTTTCACTAATATAATTTGGTGTGTTCGAAATTATCTAGTTTATCTTTATTGTACTTATTGAATAATATATAGGTTGGAATTTTTCTATATCAAATCACCTTAATTATTTAAATATTTATCTTTATTTTTTTCAGAGTTTTAATTCACTGGAAATTATATTGAAGAAACAACTCGCTGTCCGTTTCCTGCGAAAATATGATTTTAAAATATAAAGTCTTGATGTCCTAAAGCCAAGTTAAAATTCTCTGCATTTGATTACCAAATCGCATGTTCATCTACACTATATCACAATAGTCCCAATCGTGCTGTATCTATCGTCCAAATGAATTCCAATAATGTCCAGAGGACAGTTGACATCTTAGGTAAATTCAGGACATTCTCAGGAATGAAGTCATGCATGTGATATGTATATAGTGAATGCTGTTTCAATTGTAACTAAACTCTTGTATTACCAATACATATTTCTTCATATCTGAAATATTTTATGTGAACATGGCAAAGTTTAAGCAATAAGCTTTTACAATAATGAAACATGTAACTTTCTATCATTTAGCCATTTGGAAGCAAAAATACTTTTGATTGAAAAGATTCAAACTCAACGGGAAATCCATAATATTAGAGGTTATTTAAACTCTGCGTTGAAGGTTTTTCAACACAGAGTTTAAATAACCTCTGATAAAAAGACTTTTGAATATTTATTTTGTTTAAAAATTATGAAAAAATTTCTAATTAGGTAGTTGTTTCACTCTTATTAAAATTATTTGATATCTTGGGTATTTTAAAGTGCAAATATGTTGAACAACCAATAATTCATTTCATCTCCAATTAATGTCTAACTCTGCACCTCTAAACAGTCTTAGCAACAATGCAGATTAGCAAGAGAGAGAAGCTACATTATACAATAATGTGTAACTCTTCCCCTCTAAACAGTCTTAGCAATAATGCAGATTAGGAAGAGAGAGAAGCTACATTATACAGTGGGGGAAATGGCTGAGGAACTCTGGGTACTTTGGATGGTGAACTTACACACCGCAGTTAGATAAGTTAGGGGGGGGGGGACTTGAATGGTGGTGAGGATTCGAACCTCTCGTGGAATGAATTGAGGAGGATTGGCAAGATGCAGAAGAGGATGGTGATTTAGTGCATTTGAATCTCTTAGAGATTTAAATGGAGAGAGAATGATGCTGATGTAGGAGAGGATTGAGTTATTCAAATTTATTGATTACAGATGGAATGATTTCTATTTTTGACTTCAATTAACGTCAAATATTCTTTAGGAGATTACACAAATTACATTTCAAAAGATGTGTGAATATAAAATCTAACATCTTTTATAATGAAAAATAAAAATTAACTCATTTTTTTAAATCAAGATAATATCTGGGAATTCTGAATTGAAACAAGATAAATAAACAATATAACAATAGGTAATAGTTCATTATACATTAGTATCAATATTTTGTATGAAAGAGATATATGTATTCTTTTCAAGATATTTTCTTTCATCAAGGTATATAAATATAGTAATATTTAGCTACATCCAATTAATAATTAATTAAATACCACATCATTAATCCCATTTCTTATAATAGATCCAATAAAATATTACATATAAGCATTCCCTTTCGTATAATAATTTGATTATCTCTAACAAACAATTAGACTAGCATAAATACAGTCCCTTCACCATTTATTTTAAGGCTAACTTCACTCTATTTTTGAGGTGATATTGAAGTCCTTACCTGTCTAATTACCACAAAGGTCAGCAGTTACCTTGACCTCTAATTCACCTTCTAATTTATTGGCTGAGGTCGATATTCTTAACTGTACTTAAGTGTACTTGAACTGACGCTAAGGACAGTACTTGAACTGATGCTAAGAACAGTACTTTAACTGATGCTAAGAACAGTACTTTAACTGATGCTAAGAACAGTACTTTAACTGACGCTAAAGACAGTACTTCAACTGACGCCAAAGACAGTATTTTAACTGACGCTAAGGACAGTACTTTAACTGACGCTAAGGACAGTCCTTTAACAGATGCTAAGGACAGTACTTCAACTGACGCTAAGGACAGTACTTTAACTGACGCCATGGACATTACTTCACCTGTCGTTAAAGACTCTACTCCGCCCTAAGGACAGTACTTAATTACTTCGCACTAAATATAGTGTTTCACAATATATTCATCCTGGATTGCCTTTCGTCGATACTTCAATATTTGAGCATAGTATTTGCAGTGTATTAGTATGCTATCCGTGATAGGGTGACAGTTTTATAAATTGATGGTTAAAAAATAGGAGAAAGATACCGTAGTGAATGGTGTAAGATTGTATTATAAAATCAAATGCAAAACCTCTAATTTTGCAATTATAATTCTGATAAAAGTGAAGCCCTATCTTAGATAAAGATGAGCTAATATACAAAAGTTAATTATATTTTTAATTTAGATATAAAACTTTAGTTTTTGAATTTACGTAAATTAAAATCTCTAAAATAGATCATTTTAAAAGAGATGATTGATTTTTGTATGAATTAAAAGCTGCAATATAATATTTGCTCAAATATAGCCTACAGTTGTAATAAATACTAATCATATAGTAACTACATAGTTACGTAGTGGTAGATAATATTGTGTATGCTCAGATGCCATACTAATATGACTAATAGTCATTTTAGTATATTTTGTCTAGTCTTAGTAACCATTCTAGTACACAAGTATGGAAACTGCAAATAGTTTAATATTCTATATATTGTGAATGTAAAATCTTTAGAATATTTACTGTTAATTAAAATGTAAAGCTACCATTCCTCAAATCATTATTTTAATATTCTATGCAAAATAGCACTTAATGTATTTCAATGACTACATGAATATCATTCAAATGATTATGTGTCGTTTCATATTATATGTACTGATCACGTACTAAAAGTAAATGAAACTTTAGATGTCACTACCGTAGATTATTTCCTTTTTTTGTGTTATAAAGAGTAAATGAAATATTCAATGTCATTACCGTAGATTATTTTCAATTTTTCGTGATGTTAATCCTCTCCCCTTCAAATAAAAAAAAAATTGGAATTGCCTCAAATTTGCAGAGCTAAGGTTATATAATATATAGAGAAATTGATTGAGTATTGTGTTCATAATTAATTATTTAAGAAATATTCACATTCCACTTTCACTCATTCTAAGATTCAATAGAAGAAAAAGGCTGCATTCTAATTTATCACGTGTTATCGTAAATTTAATATTAATTAGGTATATAGGTTCACTTTAGTTAACTAATGTTCCTTTTAGGGTAATGGTATTTAGATATCGCTATAGTTAGTCATTTATAATATGTCTAAAAGCTATATTATAGTTTTAATTTTTTCAGGATTCAATTTATCCTTTTTCTTTGCTTGAAATTCAGATGATGGAAGGCTGAACGGAAATAGATCTTAAATTTGATTAGAACTATAGAACCAAATTTTAAATGGTTTGAAGTTTCATAATCTGTAACCTTTGTTCCAAAGAATAGAGTAAAAAAAATAGAGTGAAGGGGACGTTTAAGAAGAAGTGAAATATTAGATGTCATTACCGTAGATTATTACATTTTTTTATCGTGATTGAAATTTGATCAATGTATTCTCATGGTAATTTGACCTCCTGTAATCTTATCCTCGGTAAATTTACCACTGGATGTGGATATTATATTAAAATATAATATTACATAATGAATTATGATCTATCAAATACTAAAAAATGACAATAATAATGACATATTATGCTCTATGAGTCTATAGACTCTATACTATAAATTACCTGTACGTATTATTGATACCAAGATTCTTTTTATTTTATTAATCAATTATTGCGTTAATTTTTTTCAAATGTTAAATTATTTATTTCAAACTGTGGAATAATTTATTACAGAAAAATTTAAAATTAGTACAAATTCATCAGAAAAATCATTTGTATTGTTGATACCAAATTTTTTTATTTTTATAATTTATTATTTGAAATACAGGGTGACCCACAAAAAAGTGTACCTAAGTACAAAATTCGTATATTTCAACAACTATTGAAGGAAAAGTTTTCTTTCAAATATATATTTTGTTTATTTAACCCTTCTCCATACACAATTAAATTTTCATAAAGTTTTAATCATTTTTGTGAAAATAACAACGACTTAATTGATGGGTGGTGCAAATGGTCAGAAAACGGACAATGAAGTAAGTTCAAACATTAAAAATATCTTTATGAAACAAATCACAGATTTATTTCTAGGTTTTAAGAACATTCATATAACTATGCCTTTTATAAAATATTGACTAATATGGAGAAAAGTGTTCAAGTATAAAGAGGAAAGCATAATTTTTTTGTCTTCAGATCGTAACTGTCTTCTTGTGACCTGGACGACCCCAGCTTGTTAAAATTTATACCTTGCTCATTTGTACTGAAACTGTTCTCTCCATATTGTCAATATTTTGTAAAAGGAATAGTTATATGAATATTCTTAAAACCTAGAAATGAATATGTTTTTATAAATGCGTACTTTGTCTAATAAAGATATTTCTGATGTTTGAACTTACTTCATTGTCCGTTTCTGACCATTTGTACCTCTAATCAATTAAGTCATTGTTATATTCACAAAAATGATTAAAACTTTCGTGAAAATTCAACTGTGGTTGAAGAAGAGTCCAACAAACAAAAGGATACAAGAAAAAAAATTGTACCTTCAATAGTTGTTGAAATATGAGAACTTAAAGTTGGGTCCATTTTTTGTGGGTCACCCTGTATTTGGAAGAAATAAAAATTATGTCGAATTACTAGACGAAATGAAGCATGAAATTAATAAATAATATGAAATAATGCTAAATGGAAAATACGACGACGAATTAAATATTACTAGTGTACTCTCCCGTTAAAATAACCGGTCATCGTCAATACCAATATACAGGGTATCCGTATGATGTAGCCGATTTGAAAGGGTTGTAATTTGTAAACTATTATTGCTAAAAGATTGAAATAGTTTTCATTTGAAAGATAAGAATTCCGAGTTTTATTTCATTTTAAATTTGGCTTTCATGACCATCATCAGACTCAATAAACAAATCAATAAAAAATAGTATTTTTTATCACATTCTGTATAGAGTATTAGTATGTGTGTTCTTGATGGCATTGCATTAAAAACGGTGTCGAATAAATGTGTTACATGACATGTTAAGATTAAATGAACAATAGTTCTCTTTATTTATATCTCAGATAATTTTTTTTCACTGATCTCGTTTAATTAATCACAGATAATTAAATTTCTCTATACCATGATAATGATGTTTCTTTTCTACTTTCTTTTTATATAAATTACGAACTGCACCGTGGACATATCACGTAACGGAATATCATCCAACTATTATTTTACTTAATAGAGTTCGATAACTTGCTCAAAATCGATAATTTGTAGTCATCACGGATCCATTTCTAAACATCTGTTCAAGGATAAGCTTTCTCTGTTTCACTGTTGATTGTTCCTTTCTTGGGATAATAAACCTCTAAGAAACTAAAGTTCTATAGATGTGCCTATATATGATTATGACATAAAATTTGGAATTCTTATCTTTAAAATAAAACCTATTTCAATCTTTTAGCAATAACAGTTTACAAAATAAACACCCTTTTAAATCAGCTACTTTTTGTGGACACCCTGTATAACCCGTTATTAATTTATTTTTGATGTATTCAAATAAAATAAAAATTTCTGCATAGTTTAATATATATAATTATATATGTATTATACATATAGATAAAATACATTTTAAAATTAAATAAAACAAGGGAATTCAAATATCAAGTCATTATATTCCCACGAGTATTATAGTTACATTATTCATGTTTAATACCCGTCGTGTAAAAGTGGACACCAAATAAATATATAAATAAACACACTAAAGAGATTATTGGGATAGATTTTTGGACAAAGCATTTATAAATATTGAATAGAAATATAAGAATTAATATTTCATATAAACATATTCCCGTGCGTATCATAGTTAAATTATTCAGGTTTAATACCCGTTGTGTAAAAGTGGACACCAAATAATAAAATAAACACACTACGGGTTTTATTAGGATAGATTGGTTATATTTAACAGATTTATTTTTACTCCTTAAGGCACCCTTCATACTTGCGTTTCTCAACGCCGCCTTTAAAAAAATGCTCGTGTCTAAAAGTTTAGCTACAATTGATTTTAACGGAGCCCTTCACACCTGCGCTTTTTTTCACCAGCATTTTTTCTAACGCAAGTGGGAAGGACTGCGTTAAAATCAATTGCAGCTGAACTTTTTGCAATGAGCATTTTTGTAAAGGGGGCGTTGAGAAACGCAAGTGTAAAGGGGGCCTTAAGGTACATTTTGCATGCAGCGATTAATGCAATCATCGCTCAACAATCAACGCCAAGTGACAATGGATGAGCACTAATTTGATGCTATTCCTATGAAGCTGTTTTGCAACGAACAATTATTGCTGAGCACTAATTCAGTGTATTCCTATTGCTGGGCGATCATCTTTGAGCGATGATCGCAACAATCGCTGCATGCAAAACGTACCTTTAAGCCAAAATTGTTATTTTTTTTCATAATAATTAGTATTAATGTGACCCGTAGTCATGATACTGGCACAAATTATTAGTTTTTTTTAAAGGCCCCCCTGCCAGAAGAAGCAGACCTTCTTTAATTAAATAATTAAATTTGTTTATTATTAAGTGAATTATTATTAGATTATCCTTTTAATATGACAAATATGTCTTTAATAAAAGTGTGACAGACGGACAGACGGACGCGGGTCTTATTAAAGTATAGATATAAGTGCAAGAAGTAAATAACGTCTATGAATTGAAAAAAAAACGGGGATAAAAATTACCGGAGGGCAAATTACAGGGTATCAAATTACCGGGAGCCAAAATACCGTGGATCAAATTACCTAGATACCAAATTACCCGGGGATCAAATTCCAAGGGATCAAATTACCGGGAGTCAAATTAACGGAGGTCAAATAACCTGGGATCAAATTACCGGTTACAGTCATTACCGTGTCAAGTTATTCAATTGTTTCAATTTCAGTTTTTCCATTTAAATTGTTTTGAATTATTTGTTTATTAGTCACTAAAAGTATCGATATATGAAATTTCTTTGGTTCACACAAACACTTTTAACAAATGTCCTTCGTATCAGAATCAGAATTTTACTACAGACACAATATTTTAATGTCACGTCTGTCGCCTTGGAGTATTTTTTAACAAAAATTCTTTTGGAATAACATGCATTTTGTCTCGAAATGGTAGTAATATACACATAAATTCAAATTCACACATGTATATCTTATTTCGTGAAATGCTTCTGTCATACACAGAATCTTGCACGTCCTTTAAATAGCAATTGTTTCAAAACACACATCTACTCTTAACGATATATTCTTGCTTAAGAATGTCCCTACCACAGAGTTATAGTGACGCAATGTTGCTATCACTGAAGCACTACTTGTAATGATAAGTCGAATAGTCTTTGACCTCTACCAAGCATGAGACTAATTCACGGTACCGACAATGTCCTTCTGACCGCACGTCCTGACCCTGCCAAAGATAATTATTTAATTCATATTTATGGTGAAGTAAGAAGGACTAAACACTCTCTTAGAGAAAATATACTTAAATTCAAAACAGTATTTTCATCCTTCGTTTATCGGTTTCAAACACTTTTTCTCGCCTGTAGATTTTAGTCCTTGCAGTACAGGTACAATTGTCGATCAATAACGCGTGTGTGTGATTACTTCCAGGCCCTGAAGTCACTCGGTTATATTTCACAGAAAATGATAAAGCTTAGATAATTCGATAAGAAAATTGCCCCCATTACAAGAAATCTGTCAGCGAAAAATGGTGGCACTAAAAGATAATTGCTAGGGATGAATTATAATCATTGGAGGGAGTTTGTAACCTGATTTCTTGGAATTGTTTCGCTAATACTTTCTATGCAATATTCTGTGATGATCCTTAATTAGTTGAGAATAATTTGGTTATGTGAAAAGAAAGAATGTGTGCTAAATAATGATTGTTATTATCATATTTCATGTAGGTCTCATATTAACGTTGCACGAAATTATTTTTGTGTACTGAAAGTTTTATTTTTTGTATTTTAAATGAAAAGAAATTGGATTTATATTTTTTTTAACATTTTATATAATTTCTTTGATATATTCGTTAGACTATCGACCAATCAATCAAATTGATTTTGTAAATAATATGAATTAAATAGTAAAATATATCAATAATTTGATGTAATTAAGCTTGATATTCCAAATAAATATTCCGAGTTAATTAATTCACAGTCCTATATTTATATATTATTTCTATAATAGAAAACATCAACTTTTATTTATAATGCGACAGGGTTTTCTCATATATCATACAGATAGATATTGTTAGAGTCATATTAATCATATGTGACCTTCAACAAGCAACTCTATGAATAAAAGTTTTGTAACTGCTCACAGTAGCGAAAAATGACGTAAGTTTCATGCTTGCAACAATTACCCTATCGCCAAAATAATAAGCATTGTTCTCTCCCTGTTTATAAATAAATCCCGAGTAAGTAGAGTTACCAATGCTCACGTAAGAACTCTCAGAGAGTAATAATGTAGTGTTCTACACCAGTAAGCGGCTTTGGCATTCAATGTAATCTTGTGAAGTCCATTAAAGTGCTCCCTATCGATACCTACTCACATTTAATTCACTGAATGGCAACTCTTAGCGTAATGGTTCGATGGCAAAGTTCTCAGGTCTTTGGAAGGAAATGCAAGAGATTGTGTGCGGGGTTCACTTTTCATTTACTTGTTCAAGTTGTAGCATGATGTTCCTTAAGAAAAATGAACTGACTTTAATTTTGAGTGAGCCTTTGGATGGAAGAGTAAGCAAATTATAAATTTCAGTTAGCATAATTTTATCTAATGTGAGTTTCACGAATCTTATTATAGATAACCTAGGAATGCTCCTTGTCGTTAATCTTTGTAGTTGTTGTTGCTTAGCCCCCACGACACCGTGCAGCGTCGCTGCGGTGGCCCATCGGCTGCTAAGAACGCCTGAAGATGCCCCGCGCTCTCGTGGTGTTTTGTGGAGTGTAGGGAATCTGGTGTGTCCCGGTAGTGTCCGGGACACAGGAAGGCCACACACTGCAGGTAACAGGCCGTCACCGTCAGCCGCTCCCACATGTCACGGACCCCAACAATCTGGTGCATCACACGAAGGGGTACAAGAGACCGGCAGACCTCCATTAGGTGCCTCGCATCGTCGGGTCCGGCAAAAAATCTGAGGCACTGCCTGTCGTTAATTTTTAGAGTATATTACTGTCAAAGGTTCAAGTGAGAGTATTAAACATGAGTAATTGGGTATTTATGAATTATTCTTTTTTTAGAGAGTAATTTTATAATTGATGCATCTAGCTAGTTTTCCTAGGCTGAATTATATCATCCATGTCGTCATGCATCACTTATCTTAATTGTTATTGCTGCATTCTTTGTTTTGTAATGAAATTTTCACATTTTCCAACTGACTGAGCATTCTAATTATCGACAGGAGTTGATGATGCAAAAGAAATAGTCGTTATTTCATCATCTGAACACATCATGCTGAGGGTAAACTCATTTTCATATGTTTGTACTCTCTGACAATATTTTTAATGACTATGTAAGGTTATCGTAGGAAAATATAAAATAACTTGCGAGTTGAATATTGATGATATATCACTTATAACTTTGATCCCAAGTTACTCAAGCAATAACAATGTTATGAATTATTTATATTGTTCATTATCTCAATTAATTGTTTGCATAAATGGAAATAACTTTCACTTTCTTTAAAGAACAAATTTTTTTTTGGTTATTTCAAAATAATCCGAATATTATAAATATAATCTTCTGTTCTTTTTTTTTTGTAATCCCGTTTTTTTAAATACGGTTCTAGATGTTTTTTGTAATCTCAGATTTTTGTAATCTCAGATTTTTTAATTTTTTTTTTGTAATATCAGAGTTTTTTAAATCCTGATATTTATTTTAAATTTCGGATTTTTTTAAATCGTTCTTTTTAAATCTCACAGATTTTTTAGGAATTTGGGATTTTATTGTATCTCGCATATTTTCGTATCCCGTGTTTTTTTATTTTCCCGATTTTTTGTAACCGAATTTTTTGTTACACGTACTTTTTCTGTTTTTTTTTCTTTAATTTTTTATATCTGAGTTTTTGTTATCCTGACAATTTACTTAGTACTTAAGTTATATCGCATCTGAAATAGTAAACTAGTCAATTTAATTGACCAACAGACAAACCAACAAACATACTAACATCGGGTGATTATTATACATTGAGTGGCACTTATTCTTTTTGAAACTTAGTTAATTTGTATCATGTTTCTATTTTATCTGGTTAAATGAGATCGAAAGTTATTTCATCCATCAAAACGGGATTCGAAAATACTGTCGACGGGAAATTTGTCGATAGTAATTTGTCGACGAAAAATGATTGATTCAATGGGACAATAACGGTGTATAACTGTTTAGATTCTGTAGCTATGTCCCGGTACTGTATAACCAGCTCAACTCTATGCTACTAGTTCACTTAATTTATTGTCTTCATTAAAAAGCAGGTTTAGAAAGGAATCACTTCGAAAAAAGGACCAAGTTACTAATTTTCCGTTTGACAAAATAATTGGTCTGTCAAAATATTTTTCTGCAACAAATTTACTTCTTGAAATGTTTTTCTGTTGACAAATTGCTGCTGACAAATTTTCTTAGACAAAATAAAAATAGTAATGAATGACAAAGAAATAATGAACTGATTTCGAGGGACAAAATATTACTGTAGGTCATTCCAGGTACAGGCAAAGATAAATGCATCTGAAATGATTTTTATAGTTTATTAATATAATATTTCCAAAAAAGAAACTTTACTAATTGTATTGCTTGTAGATATTTACTCCGGAACTACCAACAGGTCTTAAAAGCCCGTTTCTTTTGGAATAAAAGAGAATCCATTAGTAATTAATTGACTTGGGTTATTAATTAATACTACGTGACTTTAATTGTCTTTGACGTATTTATGTATCGCATACATATCAATGAAAATAACGCAACATGTTTTGTTTGTCATTAGTGACCATGTGAGCCTCATGAGCCATGGTGAAATAAAAGCGCTGTTGAGTCATTACTTGGGTCACACTAGTAAATCACTTGCTGGAACATTAGATGATGTCAGACTAACCATTTTGAGATTAATTCGGTCCTCTTGGTGTTATTCAGAAGAAAATGCAAAAAGAGGAAGAGATGCTAATTTTGTCCTTCCAAAAAGGACAAGAAATCGAAGATGTACTGAATCTATTGACAAAAGAGCAATTGTAGCGAACACAGTGGTAATCTAAGTAATCAGTTAAGAGAATAAAATATAATTAGAATATTTGGAACACATCCCTTCAATATCCGGATGGAAATTATTGAACTAAAGGAGCTTTTAAATGTATAATAATGAACGGGCCCATGAAGCCCGTCTGGTCTCTAATGTTATATATTTCTACTAGTCTTTCTGGAGTTGAATTTGGTCTTGGTACACGACGGTGAATTCGTAAGATTTGAAAATAATGGAAAATTTGAAAACTGAAATTTGTGAAATTAGCATCATTACAGTAACTCTTTTCTCTGATAGTACATCATCACAGTGACTCTTTTCTCTGATAGTACATCATCACAGTGACTCTTTTCTCTGATAGTACATCATCTCAGTGACTCTTTTCTCTGATAGTACATCATTACAGTAACTCTTTTCTCTGATAGTACATCATCACAGTGACTCTTTTCTCTGATAGTACATCATCACAGTGACTCTTTTCTCTGATAGTACATCATCACAGTGACTCTTTTCTCTGATAGTACATCATCACAGTGACTCTTTTCTCTGATAGTACATCACCACAGTGACTCTTTTCTCTGATAGTACATCATCAAGGTGACTCTTTTCTCTGATAGTACATCATCACAGTGACTCTTTTCTCTGATAGTACATCACCACAGTGACTCTTTTCTCTGATAGTACATCATCAAGGTGACTCTTTTCTCTGATAGTACATCATCACAGTAACTCTTTTCTCTGATAGTACATCATTACAGTAACTCTTTTCTCTGATAGTACATCATCACAGTGACTCTTTTCTCTGATAGTACATCATCACAGTGACTCTTTTCTCTGATAGTACATCACCACAGTGACTCTTTTCTCTGATAGTACATCATCAAGGTGACTCTTTTCTCTGATAGTACATCATCACAGTGACTCTTTTCTCTGATAGTACATCATCACAGTGACTCTTTTCTCTGATAGTACATCATCACATTTACTCTTTTCTCTGATAGTACATCATCACAGTAACTCTTTTCTCTGATAGTACATCATCACAGTGACTCTTTTCTCTGATAGTACATCACCACAGTGACTCTTTTCTCTGATAGTACATCATCAAGGTGACTCTTTTCTCTGATAGTACATCATCACAGTAACTCTGTTCTCTGATAGTACATCTTCACAGTGACTCTTTTCTCTGATAGTACATCATCACAGTGACTCTTTTCTCTGATAGTACATCATCACATTGACTCTTTTCTCTGATAGTACATCATCACAGTGACTCTTTTCTCTGATAGTACATCATCACAGTGACTCTTTTCTCTGATAGTACATCATCACAGTGACTCTTTTCTCTGATAGTACATCATCACAGTGACTCTTTTCTCTGATAGTATATCATCACATTGACTCTTTTCTCTGATAGTACATCATCACAGTAACTCTTTTCTCTGATAGTACATCATCACATTGACTCTTTTCTCTGATAGTACATCACCACAGTGACTCTTTTCTCTGATAGTACATCATCAAGGTGACTCTTTTCTCTGATAGTACATCATCACAGTGACTCTTTTCTCTGATAGTACATCATCACAGTGACTCTTTTCTCTGATAGTACATCATCACAGTAACTCTTTTCTCTGATAGTACATCATAACAGTGACTCTTTTCTTTGATAGTACATCATCACAGTGACTCTTTTCTCTGATAGTACATCATCACAGTGACTCTTTTCTCTGATAGTACATCATCACAGTGACTCTTTTCTCTGATAGTACATCATCAAGGTGACTCTTTTCTCTGATAGTACATCATCACAGTGACTCTTTTCTCTGATAGTACATCATCAAGGTGACTCTTTTCTCTGATAGTACATCATCACAGTGACTCTTTTCTCTGATAGTATATCATCACATTGACTCTTTTCTCTGATAGTACATCATCACAGTAACTCTTTTCTCTGATAGTACATCATCACATTGACTCTTTTCTCTGATAGTACATCACCACAGTGACTCTTTTCTCTGATAGTACATCATCAAGGTGACTCTTTTCTCTGATAGTACATCATCACAGTGACTCTTTTCTCTGATAGTACATCATCACAGTAACTCTTTTCTCTGATAGTACATCATCACAGTGACTCTTTTCTCTGATAGTACATCATCACAGTGACCCTTTTCTCTGATAGTAGGGGAGGGTGGTCATCAATGGGACAAAAAACACAGAAAGATTGATATTTCATTTACTATGGGCATAATATGAAAAATAAAAAATCCATGTGTAATATAGATATTCCTTTATAAAATGAAACCAACTCGAATGCTATCACATATTCTGTTGACTAGAAAAAAATTAAATAAAAAACAAATAAAATTGTCCCATTGTATAACAGCACTGGTAAACAATGGGACAAGCCCTGGTGAACGATGGTGCAGTTTATCAAACTTGTATATTGTTGAGGCTTTGGTAAAATTTCAAGTTCGAATTATCTCTTTATGTTGTCCCACACTTAGTTAGTTCATATAATATCAGTTTAATGTCCTCTAACTTCATCGAAGCCATGTCAGGAACATTTGGAAAATTAAGCTCATTGCACTTGAATTTTCGCCTAACATCAATATTTCGTATTTATCTTTTTCATGCTTTTGGCCAACAGAATACGTTTTAGAAGTCGCCTCAAATTCTACAAGTGCATAAATCTTCATTTTCAACATTTTCGGTGGAGATTTGAGTTCTTCAGACGAATGGATCAGTTAGATTAAGAGTAATATACCAGACCAAGAACAATAGTTCACATGCCATCTACGTCAGATGCCTTATGAAGTGATTTCGAAGGCCTTATCCTTAGTGGCACCAGCAAAAAGCTCTTCTTTCTCTGGTGTATCCGTTGCAATCATGCTGCGTCTTTTTCTTTTATTAGTGAAATTTGTTCTCTATGCAGTGCTTTGTGATGACCTCAGATTGCTAAAGCCCTTGAACATGATCGAAAGTCCCGCTTCAGCTGGAAGCTCTGTTTCTACAAGAAGCCCTGAAGCTACAGTTCACGTTATTGTATCAAAAAAATAGATATATTGATTCATATGGAGTAACTAGACAGTTTGGTTGACAATAAGGCACTGTCCCATTGTTAACCAAATTTTCTGTCCCAATGATCACCATGACGCCATTTTGAAAACATATGGGTGTAGCGGATCAACTACAAAAGTATAAAGGCAATCCTTTCAAATGATCATATTTTACATATTACTTAATCTCATGTAAAAATGCCGTAAGCAATATATGTTAAATTTACAGATTTATAACAATTGAAACAAAGTACGAAATATTTAGTTTTATCACCCCTAAAACACGTTTTCGCTTTTAAACATTGCTGACTTCACCCCAACCGCTGAATGCAATGCGAGTGAATGCACTGAAGTATGCTTAATTTAACACTAAGATTTTGTTAAAAATTACCCTCAAATAAAAAAGTTATTCAGCATGTCCCATTGTTCCCAGTGTCCCATTGATGACCATCCTCCCCTACATCATCACAGTGACTCTTTTCTCTGATAGTACATCATCACAGTGACTCTTTTCTCTGATAGTACATCATCACAGTGACTCTTTTCTCTGATAGTACATCATCACAGTAACTCTTTTCTCTGATAGTACATCATAACAGTGACTCTTTTCTCTGATAGTACATCATCACAGTGACTCTTTTCTCTGATAGTACATCGTCACAGTGACTCTTTTCTCTGATAGTACATCTGTGATAGATGAACATAAATTTTGTCTATTTATTGTCAGATCTCTGTAATTTTAGAGAAGGTAAAATATATGAAAAAAAAACGATAATAATTTCCTAACGAGCAGTGTGCATCTCCCCGTATGTGTACAATCGAAAAATTGTAATTTTAAGTTAGTTCATCTTTACATCGATTTGATGGACAGTAGTTTTATTATCTTGGTTTACATTGTATAGCAGAAATTGTTATTTTTTGAAGAAAGAAACATAAAATTATTTTATAAAGTAATATTTAGTGTGTAAAATTTTACTAATGGTAACTAATTATAAGAATTTAAAATCGAAATTAGGACGTTTGAAGATGTAAAATTGATACGATTTATACTTCGTTATTATTCCTATTGAAAGTTTTTAGTCTTGTCTCAATAAATTGAAACTGACGGCCCATTTTCGGAAAAGAAATTGTTATACTTTTTACCAGAAACAATCTTCATCGCGAGGATATTGTTTATATATTCGCTGAGAATCTGAAAGTCAAAATACAAAAGCTGGTGAAAAACTTAGGTTCCAGAACGATATATGCTGTCTGTAAGAATTTATAAATTTCTCTAAAAATGATCTTATTTTATAGGTAATAATTTATGATTACAATTCTATACTGTCTCTCTTATTCGTTCATTAATAATTATTCATGTTCCATGAAAGAGTAATTAGAGCTCACTTCAACATAAGAAACATTTGGAAGGACAATAGAAATTGTCCAATTTAAGTAGTTTAGGAAGAATAAAATTAACTTATACAGGGTGTTTCATTTCAGATCCAATGAAATTTTACAGCAAATATAAAAACACGCAATAAAACCGTTTCATTTTCCACTTATAACCATCTTTTAGGAATGTTAATACTTATCTAGGTAGAAGTCCTTTTAAAACTGTAGAAGACAGTAACTTGAAAACTATATTCGTTTTAGAATTTTTGTTTTTAAGTAAAATTTATTATGTAAGTCAAAAAATTACCCAAGAATCAGGGTATCAATATCTCAATAACGAAATATTTTTGGACATTTTGATATTCCTGAAAAAGTGCCTATTTTACCCTTTTACTCAAACTGTCAAATTTTGTCGGATCTGAAAAGAAACATCCTGTATGCGAATATGATGAGGAAGAACTTGAGATTTTCATCGTATTAACGTATCTACTCTCTAGTCCAATCAGAGACCCAGACTGTTCAGAAAGCATGACGTATCAACTGCTTCAGAAACATGCAGTACCGCCAATAAGGCATTACATTTAATATTTATACACCAATCTAATAGCTTAATTCAACCACTTAACTTCTACAAGGAAATAAAAATTATAAAATAATTTTACATTAAATGCTCATTGGCTTTTCTAGATTAATTGCAGAAAATTAAATACGCATTGTATATTAATGTGGAGGGTTGAATGTTTTTTTTTTCAATAGCGTATCTTTGAGAAGCTATTTGTTCTCTAGAGTTGATATGAAGAATGTCCCATTCGTAAGTTTTTGTCTCTAAGATTAATTCTTGTTGAGAACAACAATGCATTAGAGTTTCGAAACATTTGGAGATAAGACCTCACTACTTAAATACTTATTGCAGAACGAAGACAAACCTTCCTGTTTAAGCTATTCTGATTTATCATTCCTAAATAAAGGCGTGTAAAGTTTGTGAGGAGAGTGAAGTAATTGGTATGCTAATTTGTATATGAATTAGAAAAACTGCAAAATACGGACTCAAAATTATGATCACTTGATAAAAAAGTTTTCTAAGTAAACTGAAGTATTAACCCTTAAAAGACTGACCGAGAAATTTGAGCTCGACAAGACAGTATAATAGTGATAAATTATTTGTACATGACATGAATCCACTAAGATTTCAAGACTCTTTTCATTAGAATATATTTGTAAATGATCATACCCTATTTTTTTCTCATATGCCAACAAGAACAGTATGCCAGGCATGAATGTGAATATAATTCTATAATTCACTGAGAATATGTGCATGTTACTACCCCCACAGTTCTCTCGCAAGACACTAACGCACACACATACAGTCGTACACATAGTTGCCATAAGTCGCTACGCACCAAGCAATCAATTGGAACAGGAAATAAATGAATGATTATTATTTCAATGTTTTTCATTTATCACAATTAACAGAATTAATTATATTTACCATTTTATAGATATGATTTGCAATTAATTGTCCTCTGAATAACAGTGACTGGGCAAACAGCTCATGTACAATTGTACATAATACCTCTAGATGTGGCACCTCCAAGTGTAACGCACACAGTTCATACAGAATCCATTCAATGCAATCACTTGGTTCCTATCAATCGTGAGTATATACAATTTTGCATTTTACATTTATATGATAAAAGCTACGAACTGACATAAAATCATAAAATTCAAGCTGCTGATTTCCAAAATATTAAATATGTAGCGAATCCTACACACTCAGTCTTTTAGATACCTAAAGTTTGACAGTCTGATTAGGGCTAAATGAGTGTATTTAACTAATTTAAATAAAATGAAGCACACTTACTCTAAAATGAGTAGATATGACACCAGTTATTCTCTTCCAATGAAGTTTGCTTTCTGATAATGACGAAACTCCCTTTGGTTCTAGTTTCCGAATAGACTATTTGCTGTACTCTTCACAGTTGGACGAGACGTATTGTTCTTTACCATTCCATAGCATATTGTACAAGAGTTGGAATAACGGATATGGGATGTGAAGGGGAGAATACGACTAGCACTCGTGTCGCTAGCTTGAGTAGCTTCTTATCTAATTATTTTAATGAAGTGTGTTTTTGTAAATTAGGAGACAGGAAAGTTATCTTTCGGTGACACGAAATTATACTAGTCACAAAAATAGATTGTGTAAAATCTTTTTGTCTTTGATAAGATACATTATTTAATGTACTACAGTCATGGGTATATTAATCATTAGCTAATTAGATTCGAATTTGATACATGAATTCACCAATGAAACATTTGAACGTAAATCTTCATATTTTTATGTTCTCAATCATTACGGCTGAAGTACTTTAATCCAATATGAGTAATCTGTTTTATCTTAAAACTATTTTGCATCCGAATAGTTAATAATTGTGAATATTTGTGCTACATTCAGTTAGTAATGTTATGTTTTTTTTACTGTATCATTAGATACAAAACGTTAAATTCCTTGTAAATTTGATAAATCTGATGAAATCAAACGACATCAGAGGGAATATTAATTAATTTATTCAATTTGAAAAATATTCACTATACAATAGATAATTAATGATAATAATTATCGAACATGATTGAATATTAATATTTAAATTACAACTATTCAAAATACGAATTACTCTGTCTACCAAAAGATGTGAAATATATTTCAGCTCATCGTTCCAACTGCAAATGTTGTCCGTAGTACGTCTGTAATTACACGGTCGATTGGGTAACTCTGAGAGACGTGAATTCTTCATCTCGCCAAATTAGAGCCACTTTGCAGGCAGTACTGAATCATCCCGAGGAGTGATTTCCTAACTAATTTTAGAAACAATTGCCATAATGAACGTAGCTCTTAACGCGGCAAAGTAGGTGCCGGCAGATGATAAGCGCTAAATGAGTTCTACTTCGTCAACTGAGACTAGAATGAAATTGATTTAGGAAATAGGATATCACTGCTGTTAAATTGAAAGAAGATAACAATACTACTGATTTGGTTGAAGAAAAGTTGTACTATATCAAAAAGGCGTTATCATATTTTTATCTGCTGAGTGAAGAATATATTGACAGAAACAAACATGTTAACTTGAGAGAAAGTTTCTGCATGTAGTTACTTTATCACTATCAATTTACCACAATTGTATTAAATGTGTAAATATAATTACTGTTGATAGCTATAATGTTGAAGTGGTTATACTTTTTGAAAGTAGATTCATCTATTACAAAACTGAATGTGGTAGTTTGTTTTATGTGGTACTATTTGTATGTGGAATTATGTGTATTAGTGTAGAGTGATAGTTCAAAAAAACTTCCACAGTTGAAAGTGGTTATGCAGTACATAATACTACAGTGAATGTGGTATCAGAAAGTGATAGTTCAAAATGGCTGTTCAAAGTTGCCACAAGTTCTCAAGAGATAGATTTAGTTTGAGGAGTTGTTAGTTTAATTGATGGAAGTTATCTTCAGTAGCAAGGTATTATCAAATTGATATGATGAATTACAGATTGTGATATTGTAGAAAGGAAACACAGCTTTACTGGCTTAAAGGTTAAATGAATTCGTTAGAGACAGCAACACAAAGTAATGACTTATTCTCGCTTTGCCGGCAGATGGCGTGCAAGATTTTTCCCCTGTAGAATTGAAGAGTGCCCTCATTTTTCAATCTAAAGAGGGGATGATTGATTGTCCTCGGGATATCTTCATTCTGCCCTCAATTTTGGGGTATGCAAAGTTCTAGAGAAATTATAGATCTTAGAGAACTATTCAACTTTGAATACAAACTGTATTACAATGTCTTCCTTATAACCTCAACTTTGGGGGTATGTAAAGTATATGTGTGGGGGGGGGGGGAGGTTTAATTATTCCCAGTAAAAAATTATTTATTTTAAGCTTCAGTATGGCTTTCATTTTAACTTACTAAGAAAGCAGTAGATAGTTGCCTAAATACTGATGAAAATTACTCCGAAAAGTACAGCATCTTTTCTTTTGCATTAATTCCATTGTAATACAGTCTGAACTTGAATAGAATCTGGCTAATTCACTGTACATTTAAGTGCAGAAATGCCTATCGGATGAGTTCATTTGGGCAGGTCTTAAGAGGTCTATTAGCCATAGTCCTCTCAGTACAACTCCATTAAACAGCAATGAACTCAAATTGCACCACTCCACATTGTACGCACAGAAAAAGCCAAGGAGTAACAGTAGCAGCTACAGGTACTTTGATAAATATACTGTAAAATTTTACAATTGGATCCTAAAACCCTTTTAGAAATGTAATGTAGATTGCGTTATTCTTGTAATATTATATATTGAAGCTATCCAATGATTGAAGTATTAAGTTTTAAATTATTGAAAGAAGTAACATTATTTGAAATTGAAAACAGAATATGTAGATTGAAATAGTTAGTTAAGATATGATTTCAATTTCCCGGGAAACAAACAAGGATGTGAATTTAAATTATTCTATTACTGAGGAAGTTAAGGATGACATATAATTTATTTGGAGTTGCGTTTAGGAATCTTTGCGCGAGTTTGTTCAGGATATTAGAATGCAAACAGCAAGCGGCAGGTATCCTGTTTCGCTCCCTTTCTCCTACGGTGGAGAAATTGGCTTCTTCTGCTGGCTTTGGTGTTAGATTGAGAAACAGTTTTATCATATTAACTATTATTAATAATATTAACAACATCCTAAAATGAATACAAGAATAGAAACATTTTCCATCGGTTAAAAACTATAAAAAACATCCCAGAACTCCAACTAAACGTGGACAAAAGGAATACTAATTATTACTTCCTTCCTCTTACCTTTGAGAACACATCAATCTACTTTGCCAAAACAATCTGAAGTTGCCTCATATTCACCAGATAATGTCTCTTTGAGAGAGAGAGAGAGAGAGAGAGAGAGACTTTGACGTGATTCAAGATGTCTCAAAGTGAGTGTAACTCATTACAAGAATAAGTTTCTTCATTACTCGAGACTCATTCGATAAACAGTCGAGTTTATTTGCTACAAAGTTGCGATTGGTGTTCGTGAGTTTCTCTATTGACTCCAACCATTCAAAAGAGGTGAATTACCTGAAAAAAGTTGGGAAGATAAATATTATGATGTGTGGATTACAATCTTATAAAAAGGAACACTGTATGAAGAATTTCTCTTATCTTCACTGAAGGAGATTATCTTCATTTTGGAATCTGCTTTAGAGCATGATATACTAATATTTAGTAGGCTATCACCAGGGTTGTGACGATATGCTCTTAAAATCATAGATCCCAAGAATATCATAGAAGAAACGAAATGGTATCGAATACTATATACCGCTGGTTTAGAACGATTCATTAGTGTTTAATTCTCTCTGTCTATGATATTTTCAGGATCTATGATTTTAAGAGCATATTGTCACAACCCTAGTTATCACATAGCATATTAATTGTCTTCATCAATATAAACTTTAGCAATTGACTTTCTGGCAAGGTCCCTCCAACTCATTCACATTTCTCCATTATTAGAATCTCGGTAAACACTCGAATGTTCTTATGAGTTTGGCATTCGAACCGTTTGGATGCAATGCTTGAGAAACTTCAAAATTTGATATCTAATAAAGTTTGCAGAGCCATTTAAAGTTACTACTGACTTCAAATGAATCGTGAGAAAACTGAGAGAAGGTATTGTACGTAACAAATCAGAAAGTACGTGCAGCTATCACTCCGTGAAATGAAATACTGGGCCTAGCAAGAAGAAAATGCATTCCGTTGAGAAAGAGGGAGACAGATGTGAATGGTCATCTGAAAGAGAGTGTGATAGCAGCGCCAAATGCAAACCTTGACGCCTTTTGCTGTTACAGATGTAATTTCCTCCAGTAGTTGAAATAGATAAAGGCCATCTGACGCGGAAATGAGACTGTCTTCGTTAGCTAAAAATATTGTCTAAATAGATATTTTCCATGCGTGGGGTTATTCCAACTTTATCTAGTAGGAATATTCTAATTTAAATACTCACGTGATCTAAATACATTCCTGCCTAAACAAATTAGATTTTAGAATTCTTAGGAATAAGGTAGAAACGCTTTTATTTTTCGGAATACTAACGAAATTTAATACTGTTTTGCAAACAGAATATCAATCAATTAATATTGCCTTCTCCATCCAACTGTAGTGAATGAATCACTATTGTATCTTGACAATAAATCAAAGAGATGAACAATGGCATTGATACTAAGAATGATACACTGGTTTCATGGCTACGAGTCACAGCTATGAATCATGGCAGTGATTCTAAGAATGATTCACTTGTATCATGGCTACGAGACACAGCTATGAATCATGGCAGTGATTCTAAGAATGATTCACTTGTATCATGGTTACGAATCACAGCTATGAATCATGGCAGTGATTCTAAGAATGATTCACTTGTATCATGGTTACGAATCACAGCTATGAATCATAGCAGTGATTCTAAGAATAATTCACTTGTATCATGGCTACGAATCACAGCTATGAATCATGGCAGTGATTCAAAGAATGATTCACTTGTATCATGGCTACGAATCACAGCTGTGAATCATGGCAGTGATTCAAAGAATGATTCACTTGTATCATGGCTACGAATCACAGCTGTGAATCATGGCAGTGATTCAAAGAATGATTCACTTGTATCATGGCTACGAATCACAGCTATGAATCATGGCAGTGATTCAAAGAATGATTCACTTGTATCATGGTTACGAATAACAGCTATGAATCATGGCAGTGATACTAAGAATGATTCACTTGTATCATGGCTACGAGTCACAGCTATGAATCATGGCAGTGATTCTAAGAATGATTCACTTGTATCATAGTTACGAATCACAGCTATGAATCATGGCAGTGATTCTAAGAATGATTCACTTGTATCATAGTTACGAATCACAGCTATGAATCATGTCAGTAATTCTATGAATGATTCACTTGTATCATGGCTACGAATCACAGCTATGAATCACTGCAGTAATTCTATGAATGATTCACTTGTATCATAGCTACAAATCACAGCTATGAATCATGGCAGTGATTCTAAGAATGATTCGCTTCTTCACGTACCAGTGAACAATAGAACATTTTTGTGCGAGGTAGAGGCTCAGTACAGCTATAACTCACCACTGATATCAGTATTATATAAAGAAAATGGATTAGGACACTGCAAGACGAGGCAATGGAGTGAGAACATTGTTCATTGTTAAGGCTTTGAACAGTTTATTATTTTTAGATGAAGATATCAACTAATTTTGATGTTCTTTAAAATTATTATCAATAATAATTTTAGGTGGTAGGAGTGATTTTTTTTATTCTAAAGATTTTATTATAATGATAACACAATCAGTCATTTTTTTCATGTACAATTGTTTTCAAATATATTCATCCTGCCAAAGAATTTTCCAGACAATTTGTTACATTTCATCTTGAAAAGAATTTTTTTATTCCCATCGTTGTGAGTGACAAATAATATAGTTTCATTTGTGTCCAGTGATAAAGAGGGATACTAACATTAATTGTTCAACAAGTTTCAAATGGATATGTTGTACTTTTTGGTTACGGTATAATAACTATTTGGGGGCATGTATTTTATTGAAGTGAAAAAATAAATTTCCAATTATAATCTTTTAAATATTTTGGGATAAAAATAATTAATTCTGATTTTATTTAATAAAAATAATTGTGAGAACTTAGTTAAATATAACCCGATATATTAGTTATCGAATACAATACATATTTATTACTAATAGAATTGTTTCTCCTACATGTCCAGTCATTTTCCTAATATATTAAATATTAATATGAAACGCTATAGCAATTATTAACTGTTATTGGAACAGTTATTTCATTTTCTCTCATTGTTACAAATGGCAGTTGGAGTTGTGTTTTGAATACCTAATAGAGTGATTAGGACACGGCAATTAGTAATGGTTAGAGGCTGTACTATGTATTGGGACTTAATTTAGGGATATAATATTATAAAGTGTACCAGAGATTATGGCTTCATTTTGACGTATAATATCTCAGAAAAAAAAACTGTTGAAAGGCATAAAAGTCAGTAGGTACAGTAATTTTTCTTTAAAATTATACCAGTTTTATCTTACTACTTATAAATAGGTCAATAGATATAATCAAGACTTCTTGTGTGCAGTTACCATGTATAATAATTAACATCAATTATAACTGTTTAAACAGCTGTAAATTAGAAATATTTGAAAAGGTTGTTGGTAGAAATATTTGAAAAGGTTGTTGTAGAAATATTTGAAAAGGTTGTTGTAGAAATATTTGAAAAGGTTGTTGTAGAAATATTTGAAAAGGTTGTTGTAGATATATTTTGAAAAGGTTGTTGTAGAAATATTTGAAAAGGTTGTTGTAGAAATATTTGAAAAGGTTGTTGTAGAAATATTTGAAAAGGTTGTTGTAGAAATATTTGAAAAGGTTGTTGTAGAAATATTTGAAAAGGTTGTTGTAGATATATTTTGAAAAGGTTGTTGTAGAAATATTTGAAAAGGTTGTTGTAGAAATATTTGAAAAGGTTGTTGTAGATATATTTTGAAAAGGTTGTTGTAGAAATATTTGAAAAGGTTGTTGTAGAAATATTTGAAAAGGTTGTTGTAGAAATATTTGAAAAGGTTGTTGTAGATATATTTTGAAAAGGTTGTTGTAGAAATATTTGAAAAGGTTGTTGTAGAAATATTTGAAAAGGTTGTTGTAGATATATTTTGAAAAGGTTGTTGTAGAAATATTTGAAAAGGTTGTTGTAGAAATATTTGAAAAGGTTGTTGTAGAAATATTTGAAAAGGTTGTTGTAGAAATATTTGAAAAGGTTGTTGTAGATATATTTTGAAAAGGTTGTTGTAGAAATATTTGAAAAGGTTGTTGTAGAAATATTTGAAAAGGTTGTTGTAGAAATATTTGTAAAGGTTGTTGGTAGAAATATTTGAATAGTTCAAAAAAAATATATAAATATTCATATTGTTAAAAGATAATCAATCAAATCTCCATTTTGGTAAGTCTTCATCACGAAATGGAAAGCCAAAGATGGTCTTCAGTTCTTTTTCTTCAATTAGGTTGACACTCGGAAACAGTGAGGCGATGTTGTGCAGGTTATACCTACTATCAATAGCAATTTCTTTACTAACGAAAAATGTAATGGAAATAATACCCCATTTTTATTTCATGTAGTATTTAAATTGATATATTTTTATATGAAAGAGTACAATAATGTATTTCGAATTTTTTAATACATTTTTAATTTGTAATGAATATTATATTGATATTATAAAATGTTTTAAGTTGGTTGTAACTTGAATTTCGTTCGGATATTATACTACGAATTGTCGATCTACGGGTAAAATTTGTATCAACTTGCAAGATAGATTGCATCCATAGAATTAGGTTTATCGATAACGAAATATTTTCATGCATATCTAGCATATGAGTGTTAACCTTTAACCTATCCCTGCATAAAACGATTGCCATGCTGAAAATTCTATATCATCCATTTTCAAAGATTAATGGTTACATTATACAGGGTGAGGCGTAAGTTTGGAAGCAAATGAAAGTGCATATTATAATCCTACGAAAAATATATTTAATAATTTACAGTTATGTATTATTACATAAGGGTTTTAAGAATTCAAAAATCATAAATTTATTCAAAATGTGCCCCCTTGATTTTAATAACAGCCTCATATCTCCTCCGAACTCCTCCTACTGCGGCACGCAACTGTTCTTGTGAAATTTCCTTCCAAGATCTCTGGAGCGAACGCTTTAAATCATCCACACTTCGATGGAATTTACCACAGGCCTTTGATTCAAGAATGGACCATACCGAAAAGTGCATAGGATTAACATCTGGGGAGCAGGGAGGCCACATTTCTTTGGACCAAAACCGTGGAAGATGGTCATGGCACCAGTTTTGAGTGACATTTGCAGTATGTGAAGTCGCGCCGTCTTGATGAAATGTCCATAGAGTGTCATTACCGAAGTGATCCTTAGCTGACTCCAACATTGGCGTCAAAATATTCTCAATATAACATTTAGCATTGATTTTGGCGCCTTGTTCCACAAAAATTAAAGGAGATCTCCAAGTTTCTGAAACGGTGGCCCAGACCATTACTGAAGCAGGTTTCATGGTTCTGTGGACAGTTTTTTGGTTGTATGGGATGTCTTTTGCACCTTTACCAATTATTCTGTCATTCCTCCGGTTGTGAGCCATTTCCACTGTGAAATTTTTTTCGTCAGACCAAACAATTTCACCAGCCGTGCCAGACTTCAATTCTCTCAGAAGTGCTTTGCTTCTCTCCAATCTCTTTTTCTTTACAGCTTCTGACAGAGTCTGTCTCTTTTGGAGGGTGAAAGAGGACATCTTTAGGTCTTCTTTGAGAACTCTTCTCATTGTTCTGGGACTCACATTAGCTGTTTTAGCTAACAATCGTATTGACCTTTTCGGGTTCCTCCTGATCTTCTCTCGGGCACATTTTATCAGTTGTTTGGTGCGTCGTGAGCGTGGTCTACCACTTCTTGGACGATCAGTCAAGTCTCCTCTCTCATTAAAACGCTTCACACACTTCCAAACAGTCTATCTCGCTATTGAGAGAGTCTTTGAAATGACGGAATCTGACTTCCCAGCACGGTGTAGAGCAATAATGGCTTCTCTTTTGTCTGACATTTTTGAATTGACTAAATTTTTGTAAAAATAACACTGCCACGTCATAATGTAGTGTCTCTACTATAGTTCAAACCCTATCACCTACTTAGGAACTTATTTTTAAGAATTATATTAATGTTTGAAAAATTGCTAAAACATAATTCTATAAATTACTACTCAATGAAAAAAGCATTTTACCGCAATATTTACTAAAACAGTACCGCTATTTCATTTTCTCTCCCATTGCTACGAATAACAGTTGGCGTTACGTTAGTAATATAAATTACCTAATAAAGTGATTAGGATACAGCAATCAGTAGTGATTAGAAGACAGTATCTTATACCTTTAAATACCTATGTTAATTAGAATTTCAATTAGGGATTTGCATATACGTGGTACATTCAATTTTCTTAGAAACAGAGTTTTCAATAGAAATTTTAAAATATTCAATGATTAAATCTTTTCATTTCTATTCTGACATTAAATCACCAATAGTGAACTGTTCATCTAAGAACTAAGTTTCAGTTTCCAGTTGATCCCATTTTCTCTACGATTTTCTGCTATTTTCTACAAACGAATTACCGAATGAATTACAAATTAAATGGAATAAAAACCACATCGTCTATTGCTCTTAGATATAATGTTACGATCTTTTAATGATTGAATATTAGCCGCAAAACAACATCAGTAAGTAGTTTTGTTTGAAATCTGTGAGAAAATTGGTGAATTTGATTCATTTTCTGTCTCATTTTCTCTTTGCCTCTTCAATCAAGTCTCCATTTTGGTAAGTCTTCATCACGAAATGGAAAGCCAAAGATGGTCTTCAGTTCTTTTTCTTCAATTAGGTTGACACTCGGAAACAGTGAGGCGATGTTGTTTTCGTTTGTCTTTCATTGTTTTCATTCAATCAGTCAAATTCCAAAACGAATTCCAAGGACAGGGAATGTCTCTTTCTGGTCTGTTTGAATACAACAGCAAATTGCCTGGAAATTTCCACCGAATTGAAAGACTGCGGCAAGATTCCCCTGTATACTTCGAATTAAACAACTGCATGAAGAAAGAATATAGAGTGACAGTTAGAGTCTCAACATTGATTTAATTTAAATCTGTAGATATATAGCACTAAAAATGTAATATCTATTACTATTCACTATAAAAGTGTATTATTTTATTCTGTAACTGTAGTAGATACTTGATGGGAACTCTTATTTGGATAGACAATTATCATATCCCCAGAAGGCGTTAAATTTAAATTGATTGACTAGAAGGCTTTCCTGATAGAAAAATAAACTTAGGTACTGGCGTACAGACAGATTTTAGCGTCTATATATAGTGTCTATCAAAAATAATCACTCATTCCCACAAACATGTGCAAGAGGTGAATAAACATCAACTGTGAATTGCAACATAGGCTTTCATTGAATTCACTTTGATGCAGAGAATTCTTCTTCTAAAAGAGAGCTCTGGTTATCTTCAATATATATTTCTGAGTAACATTAGTTCATTAAATATGCATTGTAAATTAAAAGAGAAAGGTTGCAGAGGAGAAGTTTATGTGATATTTATTTTCAATAGTTGTCATTATTGTAGAACTATATCTACATGGTGTGTTTTCAGTTCAGAATAAATTTTCGATCAAATTTTACATAAATTTAGATAAAAGCTGAAGAAATTGCTTCATTAACAATATTAAAGTTAATTGTAAAATCATCAATGCTAGTTTTAAATTTTAAATTATTATAGTAATGGCAATTTACTCGATATTAGCTTTCTAATTATTAATCGTAATTTTAATCCTGCATTTAATGCAATGCTGGAATTCTTTTTGTAAATAGTGATATTTATTCTCATGAATATAACTAACATTGTTTTGAAAATTAATGGCCAGGACATCAGATAGATTCCCTTTTGATAATCTCAAGAACATTCAGCAGCACATCTTCCTATTCAATGGATTTTTTACAAGCAGCTCGTAAAGTCTGAGTGACTTTTCTTGCTCTGTCATGTTTGGAGAAGTAAATGTGTTTGGGAGAGTGAAAAGAATAGAGATAACGCAGTCTGTCCCCTGACAGTGTCTCATGCCATCAGCTCTCAGTCTCTGATTCCTCCAGAGAGTCTGGTTCCTTTGCCATCCTCTCTGACACGCCAGGGAGAACTCTGACAGAACTACTAGCAGTGTCTTCTATATCTTGCGGTACTTTTTGTTGTTGCTCATGAAGCATGCACTGAAATAAGAACAGCTCTCTTGGAAATAACGACAATGAATTTGTCAGGCAACAACGCAACTATTTCGGAATGTATGAACGCTAGGCAGTGATGATAATACATCAGTTAAAATAGGAGTTGTACATTCTCATGCATTTGGTAGGCATTTATACCATAGGCCGAGGATTTTATTGCCTCTCTTTAACTTGGTAGGATGTAGTTTGGATGTTTGGGATTACTAATTAAATTATAATTGATTCCAAATTAATTAACATTTTTAGTATTTAGGAGTGGGAATATGAAGTGCAACTATCGAACATCTGAATGGTAAATAGGGTAAATGATTTATCTGACACTTTGAGAATTTTCCTTAGTCGAATCGGACACATCAGGTAAAGAATCACTATTAATTGTCCGCGGTTGAAATATATTTCTACCACTAAGTTTCTGAACCATATTTGTCATTAATTTTTGCGATAACAGTTCCGATAACATATCAAGTATTCTGCAAGATTATATTCCATTTCCTTTCCAGAAACGCAATACTCATTATTCTTGTATTCAGATAAAAGGTATAGAACTCATGACTGAATATAATCATTTTGAGTTTTAACTTACCATGAAGGTTCTGAAGACATTATCATTCCCAGGCACTGAACATTCGCAATGACTTTTTTGGCAGAGAGAAGACCAAGAAAGGAGTCTGATGTCTTATCTTCGACATGATGGCACTCTGAGGGAGAAATACTGGGAGAATCTAATTTGCAAGAGAAAAGTATTAGGTCGTGCAACAGTGATATCACATCGTGAGAAATCACTTTGTGAAAATCATTCAATAGAGATTGATGCTGTAAATTCATTCTGTCTATTTTTATTTGAATTCACATTATTTATGTGTCGAAATTTGCCAGCATGAAGAAGTAATATAATTCTACAAGGATTTTTTATTACATAAACTGCATCGTATTAAATATGAATCCCTTTAAAACATGCAAAAGTGTTTTTGAAAACTTCAAGTACTACTTGAACAGAGAGATTGAAATTTAATCAATAAAAAGAAAAGTCAAATGTTAACAACATTACATAAAAGTAATTCCAAACGCTAAGATCACACCAGCAAATTGCATTGCCATTCCTAGCTGCAGATTCGGAGGGCGATAACACTTGACTTCAAGGAAGCAATTCTGTAGTTCCTCTCAACCATTTCAGCAAAGACTCTCCTGTACTAATTACAAAACACTTGGGACTCGTGGAGGAAACGATTGGAGAAAATAAGTAACTAAACACTACTCTTGTGATTGGTATCTATGGTGATAATTCATAAAAACATAAGGAAGGAAACATAGGTTTCTTCAGAACATTACCAAGTTCAGTTAGAGCCCCCTGCACATGAGTGTCTTTCGACGTGCGTTAAATGACGCATGACCCTAAAATATCATTAAATCTATGGTATGTGGGCACTATTATGTTTTTTGGACGCAGGTTAAAAAGTTTAAACTATGGACATTTCTGGACGCAAGAAAAGGTTGCAGCGTCCAAGAGACGCCATTAGATTGTAGTTTTGTATTAAACAAATGGTTAAGTTTAATTTTAATCTATTTATTTACATAGCGAGTATTAAAATGATTGATGTAGGTTCAAATCCTACATTTACAAACTGAAATGTGATAGGAACTCTCTTATATATTCATATATTAAAGGACTTGAAAACAATGACAAACTTATATACTTTGATCTACATTAATTAATTTACTAAATGTATGCTACAACTGCCAAATGGAAATAATTAATGTAATAACCTTATCTTTGATTCTTAAATAAAATCTCCTTGCTTATAATAAATAATTATTATCTAGTCAATTTCATATTTGTCGAGTATATTTATATTTCCACTTATAGAATACTATGTACATTTACTTCTCTCCTTGAATTTTCCAATAATCCAGTGAAAAATACATGGATATAGCGGCCGAAAAATACAACATGGAGTGCAGGTTTCAATTTGAATTCCTGAGGGATTTTTTTTCTATATTTTCATGCAAACGAATTTTATTCTATAACTCGCTTCATTTCAAGTACGAGAACAAACTGGAAAATTGTATAAAAGAAAAGAGAAGGATCTGGTGCTCTATAGAGTTAGGATACAAAAAATTAGAATGCAGAAAAACTACTTCATATATGCGCTAGCAATAAGAGAGTGTGAGAGTGAAGAGAGTGGGAGTGAAGAGAGTGACAGTGAAGAGAGTGAGTGTGAAGGGAGTGAGTGTGAAAATGAGGACAGTGAGAGTGAAGAGTGTGAGAGTGAAGAGTGTGAGAGTGAAGAGTGTGAGAGTGAAGAGAGTGACAGTGAAGAGAGTGAGTGTGAAGAGAGTGAGTGTGAAGAGAGTGAGTGTGAGAGTGAGTGTGTAGAGTGTGGGGGTGAAGAGTATGAGAGTGACACAAGGATAAAGAGACTTTCAGAAGGCTCAATATGCTTATCCAAGGATGGCCCCTGTGCACAGCCAGCTGTGCTGTCCACGGAAAGGCGTCAGGTTTTCTCATTAATTATAGAATAGCAGAATGTATGTTCTACACACGGGTAAACACAAGGGGCGAAGGTAAAGACTGGGGGTGCACAGAAAGCAACTGCCACCAGCCACACATCTGCTCCTGCTTAGAAAAGGTCAAAACAAGAGGTCAGGATAAACACTGAGCTCAGTAATCAAGCCCAAGGAGAATCCTGTCCAGGCGTCTTTTAAAAGTTTCAACTGATGGAATGTTGACAATTTCAGCTGGAAGTCTGTTCCATAGGTTGCAGATTTTGAAAGCCAACATGAAATTTTCCAGTTGGACAGTGCTGAACCGAGGTGGAACCACCTTCCAACCATGGTTACAGTTGGGGTTTTGGCACAAAACAAAGTAGTCATGGGGGTCAACCTCAAAGAATCCACTAAGGATCTTAAACTCTCTATGAGGCGACCCTTCACACGCCGTTGCTCTAGAGTAAAAAGACCGAGATCTTCCAGTCTTCGAGCGTAGCCCTTGAGGATGATTTCTGGCACAAGCTTTGTGGCCCGAGCTTGTACTTGTTCCAATCGCTTGACATTTGTGCGCAGTGTCGGCGACCAGAACTGGACCGCATAATCCAGTAGTGGTCTAACAAGGGAGAGTGAGAATGAAGGGTGTTAAGTTGAGGAGAGGGAATGTTAAAATGCGATTGCAACTAAATTTTTCTAAGAAGAATCTAAAAAAATTCTAAATTTTTTGTTCCAATTTTTAAAAATTTCTATTAATTTTCTCCGATAATTACTCCTTTTTCACTTCATTTCTTTTCTTTATCAGCACTACTGTTCATTTACTTCCAATTCACTCCTATCGAAATATAATCACTGGTATCGAAATATTATAGCGTGTCTCTGTGTTATTTCAGCTCTATTATTAAAACCTAGTTCTGAATAAATACTCAGTGCATTCGATGAAAAAGAAACGCATAACAGATGGCTAGATAATAATCATCTGTCAGTGAATGTCATAATTTTTCTCTCCTTCTCTGAACTAAATTAATGACGTGATAATATGTTTATTCACGCTGAGGATGTCATCAGAAAACTTATCACATAAAATGGGATGATTTTACTTTCATTTCTCAGCACATTGATGCGATCTTTTTTTATATTTAGTATATAATATCACACTGGGATCAGCAGATGAAAAAATGGAAAGCAAAATAAGATCAAATATGCAATTGGACATTTTTTTTCACACTTGAAAATAGTACAATAAGAGTGGGCGGGACATGTCAGTCAATAATGAAGAATCTGATTAGGTGAAATTATTAATGGTTAATTAAAGAAAATTTTGTTACAAAGTAACAGAAGAATCCAAAACAACAGAAAAATGGATATTACATAAAAATCCAGGATAAACGAAAAAAACTATAAACAAAAAAAATATCGAAAATCCGTGTAACCGAAAATGCCAAGAACGGAAAACCAGGAAAACCGATAATCTGAATTTCTGTAAGCCCAAAAACCTGGAAAAGTGAAAATTTGAGAAACTGAAAATCTAGAAAAAACATGAAAAATCAGGAAATGAAGAAAAAATGTAAAACAGATAAAATAGAATAAAAAGTGAAATATCAGAAAGATCGGATAACACAAATATCGGTTAACAGAAAAAGATGCAGTCCCGTAATTTTTGACAGGTAATGCACTATGTAGATGAATAATAATTTCATATATTTCAAGACATTAGGAAGAATAAACACATATATATTATTATACTATGAGAATAAACGAGCGGAATAGCAATTTTCAGATTTCCCTCAAACCAAACAATTCGAAATATTCACTTGAATTCGTATCATACCTACAACCGTAGGAAATACATTCAACGGAAGTTATTTTTGTGTCGGAAATTCAATTAATTGCAGGATGTGAGTTGTAAATTTGTTATTTTCAGCTGCAGATATTTGCGTTTGTTTGTGGTTTAGAAACACTTTTGTGAAAGGTACCCAGGCAACAAAATGACCTTCCCGGGATATCCCCGCGATGTTCCCTTCCGATGTCCCCGTGATGTTCCCAGGGGATATCGCGAGAATGTCCGTTTTTGTACTTTTTTGGGGATATCCCCAGGGAATGTTCCGGGAACATCGTTAGGGGATGTTTATTCCCTACCGATATTCCGGGAACATTCCCAGGGGATGTTCCCAAAAAAGTACAAAAACGGACATTTTCGCGATATCCCCTGGTAACATTTTGCGAACATCGGTAGGGAATATCGCGGGGATATTGCGGGAATGTTATTTTACAATTGCTCATAATAAAAATATATGCTAGTATAACTTCATTATTGCTAATGATTAGGAGTACATACGTGATGGTACTTATTGCATCTCTTGTATCGGAGTGTATCTTTTCTGTAGCTATTGGAGTTTTGATGAGTAGATATGGTTTGCGCATTGGGAAATAGAAGACTGAAGATTTATAGGAAGGATAAACAAAAGAATGCTGGTGACAGTCGGAATTTTTTAACACAACTGTCACTAACATTCAATTTAGCATATCCTTCACTGTGTATTCATCGCAGTTAACTCCATCATCCATTTAAAGTATACGACCAGCAAGCAGATAACCACATCTTATTCTTTTACAGCTTCATTTCAAAATATTTATAACACTAATCAGATGGAATTTTCAGCAATACTATCATACATAGAAACGTTTTTTACCATTCTATAAGTAAGTACATACTACCTATCTAATACTCAGTAGCTAATAGTTCTTTTTAGGTAGGTTCTAGGTAGGTAGATATCTGTTGGGTAATGAGGTAAGCACAGAACTACTACCTATGGTTACCTACCAAGTCTCGCTATAGAAGAACTATCAATTATTCCTATTTATGTAAATAATATTAAGTCATATTACCTAGGTAAAATTTTCATGTTTTAGGGGAACGTCACAGTTCTCGGACACTCATAGTACCCGGACAGTGACCGTTAAAATAAGCCATGTGACCGAATTTTCTGAAAAATTCCCAAACACCCACTTTCCGAGTACTGCGAGAGTACCTAAATCATTTTCCCGAGTAGCTACTGTGATTTTCTCCACCTCTAAATGATATATGATATTTCTATTTATACGATTTGTTTAATCTGAAGAAATAAATAATTGTGTAACAAGTGCACTGGCAATTATATAGAAGACTACTTACTAACCTAGGAACTCGGCCTCGACCGAATGTTTTGAGAATTTGATAGCAAGATTGTAGGTACACACAATAGGTAGCTAGTTCATTGCATACGTATAGGGTAAATTGCGAATTATCGGTCAGTTTCACATCTTCGGTCATATAAGAAAAAGTATATTGTACTTAGGTAAATTGTTATATTTTATTTTAATTGGTATCCACGATACCTGTAGGTAAGCTACCTATCATGGATACCAATTGAAATAAAAATTAAATAACAATTATAATATCGTTTTTCTTATATGTATGACCGAAGATGTGAAACTGACCGATAATTCGTAATTTACCCTACTAAATATAGCTATGTATTGTAAGATACTTAGAACCTAGGAAAGTAGCTATTACACTTATTACTTATTATAATTAACTTGGTACTGCCTACCAATTGATAGACTAAGTACTGTACTTCAGTAAATAACTAACCAGTTAGGTACTGCAGAAAAGTAAATACGTAACTAAATACCTGCCTAGGTACCTACCTATTTACTACCTACTTGCTACAGTGAAGTTAATAACTAAGTAGGTAGGTAGGTAGCTAACTAAAGCTGAAAAGTAAATAAATAACTACCTAACGATGAGAAGTACGGTAAATAAATAAGTTGGTGCTAAACCGCTACAGAGAAGTAAATTAACAACTAGGTATGATGCAAAAGAGTAAATAGCTAACTAACTAGGTACCTATATCTATAATCTACCTAAGTATCAAGGTAGATTATACCTACCTAGGTAAATTACGAACTATACCCAGATTCTGAGAAATACCAATCACTTTTCTGTCAGTTACCTATGTATAAATAAATTAAAATGTTTCTAATTACAAAAGTTTGCGGATAATAAACACGATGAATTTATCTGAGAGAAAATATAAGACACTTGCACTCGCTCACAAATTTTTAAAACTGGAGCCTTTTCGTCACAGTGACGTCTTGTGACGTCACTCACGCGTCATGTATTATTGCGCAGTTGAAGAATATAATTCATCGTAAATGCTATTTGAATAAAATTTATTCAAAATAAATATAATACAATTTAGTATAATCTTATGTTTCTTAAACCACATACTGAAATTTAAGAGTTAATATCTCATTATTACCAAGTTTACGAACGCTCATCTACGCAGTTGAAACTAGACCTACATATTAGCGGGAAAGATAATTTAGGCAACATAATGTACTACTCAAGTGGCTAAAAAAGCCGTTTCAATATTTAATTGCAAAAACTGATGCATAATTTTCTGTAAGAATATTGTAAATTACAAACAACTTAAAAAATTCTTTATATTGGGCTGATTAACTAAATACTGGCACGGATTAGTAACCATTCTGAACCACAGGGGGCGCGCATGAGGTATTTTAGGGAGATTTTTTCGAGTGAAATGTCTTATCATCATAATTAACGGTAAAGAGACAATAATGTAAGCATCTCATAAATTTTATATCTGTATCAGAAGATTACTTTCTATATTAAACGGTATAGAATATGTAGGTATATTTAGATTTTAATAAAAGAATTTACTGAATATATTCTCCATATGATAGGTATGATCACAGTATATGTAGAATATGTAGACATTCTGAATATAGGTAGGTACATGAAAGTAGATTCTGAATACTGTAAATGTTAACAAATTACAAAATATGTTTTAACAATGATCAATATATAGGATTTTTTCTTTAATTAAATGTTTATATAATATTATAGATACCTATATTGACCTAAAAGTGATTTTGAAACGATTATTTTGCATAGTAAATTAACTGTAAATATGAGGCTGGTGTAAAAAAATGTAGGAATAATTTTTTCTATATATATTTATTTTTCACATAATTTTTCTTACATACATTTTTTTCATATATTCTTTTACATACATTTTTTACATAGGTACATATTTTTTTTAATATTTTTTTTTTAATAATTTTCATTTGACATAAAAAAAATACATTTAGTTTATACATATATATTTTTAAACATATTTATACATATATATTTTTAAACATATTTTTGTATATATATTTTATTTATTATATTTTTTAATATATGTTTTTTAACATATATTTTATTTCTTTTATTTATTATTGATACCCCATTAATTTTAATGGTCTTGTCGGAATAAATGGTGTAATATATTTTAAATATTATTTTATTTCTTATTTATTTGTCAATTATTTCCAACATATTTTCAATGAAAATGATATTAGTAATACATGTCGCCGGAATATCCCGAAAATGTCGGATGGGGATGATATTCGTTACGAATATCGCGGGGATATCCCGAAAATGTCGGAAGGGAATCATATTGGTAATGCATGTCGCGGGAACATTCCCTGGACATCGGGCCGCGATATTGCGACACTGAGGGGAGGTTGCGATATCGAGGGGATATTCCGGGAATATCGCAATGTTACCTGGGTAATGGAATGTAAACTAATGCAGCGACGTGTGTGTTTAATAGTTACTTTCTGTTATTTATTCTGTTATATAGCCAATAAATGGTTCCTTCAACTAAATAACACTGGATTTTGAATATACAGCATTACTTTCCATGTACCAGAGAGGATTTCTCACATCTTCTGTATTTTATATTATAAAGTATGTTAAAATATTGATCATTGCCATATCTCCTTTAATAATTTTCTCAATGTTACTGAATAAGTCATAGGTAAATAAACCAATAAAGTGCTTTCATATGATAAACAATGATAGAAAGAGTAAAGATATCGAATAAATCTGTATCATAATATAATTATCTCAAAAAATTCTATATATAATCTCGAATAGGAACCAAATAATGAATACAACATCAAAATTCCATTATTTATTCTGGTAGGGATTCAAATTGAATTCTGAAATTAAACTCTCGGTCGAATAATGGAATTTTGTTGTTCAGAAATTAGAATTCCATCAAGTTGAGGAGAGACAAAGAGTAGACCTTTGACCACGCTCTCCATTCTATTTTGTCCTTTTATATTGTCCCCGTGAATTAGTGATAAATAAGAGACTTTGAAAACAATAAGGAATGATGTCATTAAAACGGGGAAAATTGTGATACATTCGTTATATTAGCATTTCTTATTTATTTTAAACTTAATTTACATATTTTTTCTAACTTTCCTTTAAAACATGAAAAATATTGTGAAACTACGTAAAATATCTAATAAATTCACAATTTCAGCCTATTAATAATTCACATTTCGTCCTAATTCAATTATTGTATCCGTAATGTTGTTTTGAAATTACCAGGGATGTTGCACGTTGGCAGAATGTTGACCGAGGGAAACTGTTTACACTTTGTGACAATATTTACCTCAAAATAGCTACTTTGATAGCGATGAGTTCTTGCTTACGAGCAAACAGTTATTACGGGTGAGCAAACAGGACTGTATTCTGCCAATGTCATCATTCAGGTTAGTGTACAGGTTTTACAAATACAGTTCATGAGAAAGGCACTAGGTTAGCATACAGTCTTGCAATTACAGTTGAAGACAAGAGCACTATCTTAGTGGACAGGTCTTGCAAAAGGTTCTAGGCCATTTCGTCGAAAATGTGACAGTTTTTCTTAACAGAGTAAGTTTTTTAACATAAGTTATATTTATACCTGAGACCGAAATTTCCGAAACCGAATTTTTCCGAAATATTGTGAATGCTGTTAAATGAGTCATATTAATTGTGACTCACTGCTGTTGTTAAATGAGTCATATTGTGACTCTCTGCTGTTGTTAAATGAGTTATATTATTACTCACTGCTGTTGTTAAATGAGTCATATTGTGACTCACTGCTGTTGTTAAATGAAACATATTGTGACTCACTGTTGCAGAATGAGTCATATTGTGACTCACTGTTGCTGAAAGAGCCATATTGTGAGTCACTGTTGCTGAATGAGTCATATTGTGACTCACTGTTGATGAATGAGTCATATTGTGACTCACTGTTGCTGAATGAGTCATATTGTGACTCACTGTTGATGAATGAGTCATATTGTGACTCACTGTTGCTGAATGAGTCATATATCGTGACTCATTCACCAATTCTCTAATTACAAACATAAAAGCTCTATTTACTACTCATTCCACTCTATTAATTACTCTTGTTTTCAATTAGTTATTTTACGTTGGAAATAAAAGTACAAATTAATAACAAAGTCAATTACGAGAATGAATTCGGTTAGAGTTTATTTATTTAACTCACTAATAATGATGTAATAAACTCAATGGACTAGAATAAAAACTATCAAAGCTATGAATCTATTAAGAGTGAATTTGGAGCTGTAATAGACCACCAAAGTGAAGTGAGTTAGGTTCCTTTTTAGAATATCGGCGAAAAATTCCTATGTTATTCGTACGGGAGAAAAAATTAGGTGATAGAACATCCGTCACAGCTGACTATTTACTTACTCTTGGAAAATTTGAAGTCGATATTTCGATACCTAATATCTAAACACATTCATTGCTACAAAGTTTATTGAAATGTGTATTTAAATGAAAAAGTTATGAGCAATTTAATTAGAAGGAATGTACGTCAATTATAGTCAAATCTGTAAATTAGGTAATCGTCACAAAATCTTTTTACGTGAGAAATTTAAAAGATTGGTTACCAAATAACAACAACTTCTCTCAGTTTTCAGAGTGTAACTTATTATTGAAGTAATTTTATATATTTTAACTATTTCTATCTTAAGATAGGATTCTGAAACCTAACTAGGTACAGGGAACGGGGAACCTACCAATAGTTTCTGGAGATGAGAACTAGGTACGGTGAACCTACCTTATATTCATTAAAATGAATATATGATATAATAATACATAATAGCTAGTTAGTTTATATACCTAACTAGGAATATTTTATGAGTTGCAAAGGTAGGTTCACCGTACATAGTTAGGTTTAAGAATCCTATCCTTAGATAGAAAGGGTAAAAAATATATAAAATTACTTCAATAATAAGTTATACTCCAAAAACTGAGAGAACTTAATGTTATTTGGTAACCAATCTTTCAAATTTTCGCGTAAAAAGATGTTGTCCGATTACCTAATTTACTGATATGTCTTTAATTGACGTTACTTCTAATTAAATTACTCTTAACCTTCACATTTAAATACACATTTCAATTAAATTTGTAGCAATGAATGTGTTTAGATATTAGGTATCGAAATATCAACTTCAAATTTTCCAAGAGTAAGTAAATAGTCAGCTGTAACGGGTGTTCTACCACCTAATTTTTTCTCCCCGTACGAATAACATAGGAATATTTCGCTGTTAATCTAAAAAGGAACCCAACTCACTTCACTTTTGTAGTCTATTGAAAAAAAGTATTGTTTTATTCGATAAAAGAATTTATCAATTAACTAAATATGATGAATATAAATTGGATTTTATTCAAAAGTTAGATCTGTATAGTAAAATATTTAGGATCAACCAATCAAAGAAATTCCTCATATTAATGGAAGTAAGAGCTTTAATTCGAAAAAAATGTTTTATTTTTATTGGATTAATTATTATTAGTTTAACTAAGTGCCCGGAGAGAGTGGTCGAAATCCCCCATTCGACTTTTATGAATAACCCTTATTATAATGTAATGAACTTCCTGATATTTCATGACTTTTTGTTAATCTTTGTAAAAAGAACACGGTTTGATATTAGCTAATAAGTTAATTATTAGTTTCTTCTTAAATGGTTAGATTGTTTTATACCAACTATGAGTTTATTAAAGTTTGTATATAAACATAAATATATTTGCATCGAAAACTTAATTTGAATTTCACGCTGAATGTAAAATATATCAGAAGAATCATAAATCATAAGAATCGTGATTTTTTTCTTGTTGAATGGTTAATTTACAATGCAAGGGATGATTTTTATAATAAATAAATGAATATAAACAATATATGTGTCGGTCTCAAATAATAATCATTGGATGATATATAATTTTTGTATTTAATAGAAGAAAATTTTCTTTAAAAAAAACGTTGGGTGACAAATTTTTTAAATTAAAATTAAAAGTTTATTCACAGTTGATAATTAAGATAATTTACAATAATAATATTATAGTTATATACAATGTGTGAATTATATTTATAATGTTAACACCACTTCCCAATTATTAGTTATTTATGTTCATTTCGTTCAGAGAATTTTATAATTCGTGTTAGGAAATACTATAGAATCTACAATAATTACCTTCGAAGAAAGCGGAAGGTTATATTTTAGACGGTATTTATTTATAATCTTGTTATTCGCATAACTCAAAAATTATTCAACCAAATTTCCTAAAACTTGGTAGGACGATTAGTCAATGTCCTTAAACCTACTTGTAGAATTTTGAAAGCGATCCGTTCAAAGGTCAAGGTCATTTATAACTTAATAAATCAAAAGGTATTGAACCATATTGCATGAAACTTGGTGGGACGATTGGTTATTATCCAGTTACCAGTTTATTAGATTTCGGGAGCGAACGGGTCAAACGATGAGGTCAAGGTCAATTATAACTCAAGTGTAATTGGATGGTCAAGGTCATTTATAAGCGGCAGTGATGTCTTCTTCAACGATAATATTATCATAATATAAAGTAACTTTTGTAATTCTATTATGCAGACACTTTTTAAAGTAGATATTTTTTCATTAAATATGAATCATATTTAATAAATTTAAAAATCATCAAAAATTTTATTTATCAGGAAACAGAATGATAGTATTATATAATTAGCACTCACTGACAAAATGTATCAAGGTAGTTCTTAGTGAAAGCGAAATGTGGTATTCTGTATGAAGAGGTGATAACATTATAGGTCTTCTTCATATTCCAGGAAAATACGAGTTCATTACATATCTAGTGTATTTGCCCATTAAAAATAACGGGTCATCATTAGTAATTTGTCACCCGTTGTTAGGTTATTTTCAGTGAATTAAAATGAAATTCACTTTTCTGCATAAACCGATACTTTTTTCATAGATGAAATACATTTAAAAATGGAATAAGAACAGTGGAATTTAAATATCAAGTCAATATATTCCCGTGCGTATCATAGCTACATTCTTCATGTTTAATACCCGTCGTGAAAAAACGGAGCCCAAATAAATAAATAAACACTCGAAGGAAATTATAAGTATAGATATCTTCTATACTAATAATTTCCTTAGTGTGTTTATTTATTTGTTGTCCGCTTTTACACGACGAATTTTAAACATGAAGAATGTAACTATGATACGCACGGGAATATATTGACTTGATATTTAAATTCCACTGTTCTTATTCCATTCTTAAATGTATTTTATCTATATAATAAATTAGACTATGCAGAAAATTTAATTTTAATTGAATTCATTAAAAGTAGATCACTAACGGGTAATAAATCGGTATTGACCCGTTATTTTTAACGCGAAAATACACTAGTTATAGAATAAAGTTCTTACGATCATTATTTTACAAACTGCATACAATTCAGTTCAGTATAAATTGTTTCATTATAAATCTAAGTTTTTAGTACTCTGTGTGCAACAATTGTACGAAACACTAAACTGACTCTGAAGAAAAAGATTGAACACTCTTTGTTTTGATTTCCAATTTTAATTTTATAAACAAACAATGCATGTTCGGACTTCGTTTAAGATTTAAATTGTTTCCTGTAGTATCTAAAAGTTTCTATAATAAGATTATTCAGTTTTATACCCTACATGAATATTTACTATTGGATTGATTATACCTACCTAGTTGACATTCGAAACAAATGGTGTACATTTTTTTTCTTCGGACTGAAAATTTCTTTTTCTTCTGACTGCTAAAAGTGGATAGTATTATACTTAGGATACTTAGTTAAAAATATACAGTTACACTATATGTATAGTGTATAGTTGTAAATTTTATAACAGCAACTTTGCAAATTTCAATTGTAAATTTTAGCCCAATTTTATTTGTATTTTTCATCTATCTTGGTTACACGAATATATTTATTTAACTGTCAACTGAAAACGAGATAAATATTTATTTTTCCAGTATTTGCTTTGAGGCACAAAATCGTAAAATATTCTGTTTCTCCGACTTAAATATTCACGAAGTAGAACTCAGTTGACAGAAAATGTACCGATGGCATTTCGCCAAAAAGTTAATGTCAATTTGATGTTCAGAAAATAGGAACACACGCGCTAACAATTGCCTAATTGATATCTTATTTTATTCGATGAACTGCAATATCCTTGAATTTTAATTTTAAGAATTTGAGAATTTATATTTATAGTATTGGTAAATATTGAATTTATGTATGGGAACAGTGGTTTTGATAGTTCATTACAGCATTTAAGTTGACATTTAAGTTGATAAAAATGATAGAAATAGATATAATTTTTTCTAAGTAAATTTATAATTTTTTCTAAGTAAATTTATAATTTTTTCTAAGTAAATTTATAATTTTTTCTAAGTAAATTTATAATTTTTTCTAAGTAAATTTATAATTTTCTCTCCAGTAAACAAGGAATATATTTTACAATAATATTTACCCCAAGTTATATTAGATATCATTTTGAATTACAAAATGAGTTGTATAGAGACTTAAATGATTTACATTTAGTTATCACTGCAAAAAAAATACTGCAGAGATTAGGCATCATATTGATACTCACATACAGCTGAGAACTGTACCTAAATCTACCATAGAGGAGTTCACTATAGAGGAGTACACTATAGAGGAGTACACTATAGAGGAGTTCACTATAGAGGAGTACACTATAGAGGAGTACACTATAGAGGAGTTCACTATAGAGGAGTACACTATAGAGGAGTAGACTATAGAGGAGTAGACTATAGAGGAGTAGACTATAGAGGAGTAGACTATAGAGGAGTAGACTATAGTGGAGTACACTATAGAGGAGTAGACTATAGAGGAGTAGACTATAGAGGAGTACACTATAGAGGAGTACACTATAGAGGAGTACACTATAGAGGAGTACACTATAGAGGAGTACACTATTGAGGAGTACACTATTGAGGAGTTCACTATAGAGGAGTTCACTATAGAGGAGTTCACTATAAAGGAGTTCACTATAGAGGAGTTCACTATAGAGGAGTACACTATAGAGAAGTACACTATAGAGAAGTACACTATAGAGAAGTACACTATAGAGGAGTACACTATAGAGGAGTACACTATAGAGAAGTACACTATAGAGGAGTACACTATAGAGGAGTACACTATAGAGAAGTACACTATAGATAAGTACACTATAGAGAAGTACACTATAGAGAAGTACACTATAGAGAAGTACACTATAGAGAAGTACACTATAGATAAGTACACTATAGAGAAGTACACTATAGAGAAGTACACTATAGAGAAGTACACTATAGAGAAGTACACTATAGAGGAGTACACTATAGAGGAGTACACAATAGAGGAGTACACTATAGAGAAGTACACTATAGAGGAGTACACTATAGAAGAGTACACTATAGAGGAGTTCACTATAGAGGAGTACACTATAGAGCAGTTCTAATGATACTGACGTTAAATGAGTCCTATTGGATCTCAAATAAAAAAAATTCAACTGAAGTACAATTCCCCAAACCTTAAATCTACGAGTCACATCAACTCTCACTCTGAAATCGTTTGCAAATTCTCTAATTACGAACAGAAGAGCCTAAATGTTCACCACAAGCCATTAACTCCTGATGTTTTCGATTAGCAATTTTATCGCGAGTTAACACTGGAATTTAATTATAACAAAGTCAATTACGGTAATGAGTTCGGAGGGAGTTAAATTAAATTTTATTTCATTGATTGCACCGCAAATACAAATGTTATAGAATTAACTGTACTTTAAAAAAATACTGCAGCATTTCTGAGAAATAATCAGCTAAATTAAATAAATAATTATTCTGGGTGAACAAAAGAAGATCATTTTAAATGAGTTTTATTGGTGAAATGCCTAGTAACGTAAATAGGGTACATTTTACTATAAAAATGTAAGTTGTTGAAATATTGTTCTTCTGGCCAAAACAACTCCCAGAGCTGTTTCCAGAACTTGAAACAGTAGATTAAAAAATAGGAGATTTAATATAGAATTTAATATAGAATATGGAATAAATTTAATATAGAATTTACTATAGAATATAGAGGAAATTCAATATAGAATTTAATATAGAATATAGAAAGTAAATTTAATATAGAATATAGAAAGTAAATTTAATATAGGATAATATATTTGAAATATATTTGATTTTAAATAGATTTGATTTTAATATTAATATACTTGAAATATGGTTTTAATAAATTATCAATGGACAAAGAGGAGAATAGAGGACATTCTAGCTACTGCCATTTACTGCCACCACCCTAGAGTCCTTGCAGCACACATACTGTAATAATTTTATAAAGGTTAATTTGAGTCAATTTTAATTTAAAAGAAATATTATAGTTTCAAGTACATAATTTGTATGGGATCTGTTACTAAATTCTTTCTTCGTTAAAGTTTTAACTTTAGGGGTGCTAGTGCTTATGATTAAAAAGTGTTTGTTAAAACCTTAGCATTTACCTTTAGCTCCCCATGAAAGTTTTATCCTCCAAGTAACATGTGATCAAACCATCCTCCTCCTCATCCCGGGCCCGGGGACTTCCTTATCTCGTCATGATAGTGCGATGTACTAGTTCAATTTTGCAGAGAATTGTAGAAAGTAGATAAATGATATTGGTGATGAATTTAGGTAGGTAGGGTAAAGCTTCTAGGTAGAGATGTTAGTTGGATGACATCTAGCGAACATCTGGTAGTATAAACTAGATAGAATGATTTCTGCTCTCTAGGCGAATGTTTCTTCCTTGCTGTGAAGAATACTCAGGAAAGAGGATCAATGCAAGGTAAAACAAAACAGGAACACAAGCACATTAAGTTAAGTTAACTAATTACTATTTTATTTTTTCTTTACTATCGACTCAAATCAACTTTTCAACAGCATTATTGGTAATTTAAAGCAGGATAAAATACGAATTATCGGTCAGTTTCACATCTTCGGTCATATAAGAAAAACGATATAATAATTGTTATTTTTTTCAATTGGTATCCATGATACCTGCAGGTATCATGGATACAAATAAAAATAAAAATAAAATAACAATTATAATATCGTTTTTTCTTATATGACCGAAGATGTGAAACTGACCGATAATTGGCAATTTACAGTTAGTGGTTCAAGGTTTATAAAAATGAACGTATTTTTTTTTCATCCATTGCAGATTTCCCTGCAATTTCCTTATAATTATTTTGATATTTTATCTTAACGTCATATCATTTTTTCATGTGTTATGAACTTATTTTGAAAATGCAATGAATTTTTAAATGAATAAATTTTGACTTATATACAATATTCATAATGTATAATATACATACAATGTATAATATACATAATATATAATATAAATAATATGTAATATATAATATATATAATATACATATAATATATAATATACATAATACATAATATACATATAATATATAATGTATAATATAAATAATATATAATGTACCTAATATATAATATACATAATATATAATATACATAATACATAATATACGCATAATGTATAATATACATAATATATAATATACCTAATACACAATATACACATAATACATAATATTCATAATGTATAATAAACATAATATATAATATACATAATATATGATGTACACATAATATATAATATACATAATATATAATGCAAAGAGCATTGTATAAATAAAGTAGGATTAATAGCAGAGCGAAACAGTGCGGCATGAAGGACGTAAATGACACACAGAGTAATGTTCTCATTATTGGGAAATGAGGAGGAGCCTTGCGTATAAACCCAATTAATGTTGCTCTTTGTGGCGTAAAATTGGGCTCTGAATCAATACGATTGTTAGTTTTGAGTCTGGATATTTCGAGGCGGGCACAAATGTGTTTGCCTTTCCAAAATAAACAGAAAAGGAATCGCATGAAATGCAGTATAAGCTTTTGCGTCAACAGTTTTAGTTCTCTATTAGGTAAAAGGCTCTTAGAAAACATAACACACTGACGTTCTGATAAAATTCACTGGTTGTACCTAGTACCTACAGTATGAAGTTTTGATCATAGACATAAACATGTTGATACTTTAAGTCTCAGTATGTTACATGGTGCATATTTAAAGCTAATGAAAATAATTTAAGCCTTTGTTAACATTGCAACTGTATTATATTCGTATAATATATAATTCAGAGATTTAATGGCTACAATCTTTATTTAACCATCTTCACAAAGGGGAGAAAGGAATATTTTCACTCCATTTTCCCCTCATTTTCTATCAGAGGTTGTGACAATATGCGTTTAAAATCATAGATCTTAAGAATATCATAGATGAAATGAAATCGTATCGAATACTATATACCGATGGTGTAGAACGATTGAATAGTCTTTAATTCAATCCGTCTTTAATATTTTCATGATCTATGATTTTAAACGCATATTGTCACAACCCTAATGATGTAATATGTGCATCATTTGGGTAATCACGTCTGATTCTCTTCTCTATTTCTTATCCATTGATCTTACAACTTTTTAAATCTAAAGATTTGTACTATATTTTATTATCTTGATTCGTAATAATTTTTGATTCAAGGATTCGTACTATTCTATCAATCTAATAATTCGTACTATATTTAAATCTAATGATTTGTAATAGATTCATAATCCAAGTGTTTCGTAATAAATTTTTAATCAAATGATTAAAAAAAATTATAATCCAATTATTAGTAGGGAGGGTCGGACGGGGAATCACTGCGCACAATCCCGCAAACTCTGTATTTACTCAAAAACTAAAGGTACTAGAGAAACTCTTTTTCTCGTGATGAAATGGTCCTGAATGAGGATGGTTCTCAACCAGTTTTGAAATAATAGCTAAATAAATAAAATACTTATTGACAAATTTTCGTGCGCAACTTTTAGTGAGTGTATAGGGGTATCACTGCGCACATGAAGGGGTATTACTGCGCATTGCATAAATATAGCACTTATCTGCCCCACCTAAATACCTCCTCTCCCCATCTTAGTACCCCTCCCCCCACCATCTAAACCTCTTTCTTTACCATCTAAATATCCCTCTCCTCCCATCTAAATCCCTCTCTCTCTTCCCATTAAATCCCCTCTCTTCCCATCTAAATCCCACTCTCCTCCCATCTAAATTGCACTCTCCTCTCATCGAAATCTCCCTCGCTTCCCATCTAAATTCCCCTCTTCCTAATCTAAAATTTCTCTCCCCCCATCTTTTCCCCCTCCCCCACTTAAATCCCCCTGTCCCCATCTAAATGTCTGTGATTCACTCTCTACATGCCCTCTCCCCAATCTAATTGTCCAGTATCTCTTCAACACATATTTAATGAATCTGCAACAAATTTAACACTTAAATTTTACGTAACTAGTTAACTACTTATATCAAGTGATATAATTCCATCGTAGGTATATTGTTAATCAATATTTAATTCAATAACCTCCAACAACCACTTAAATACCCCCTCTCCCTATCTTAATTTCCCCCACATCAAGTAGCATAGTTACAACGATCGTAAGTTTATTTTCAATTAATATTATAATTAATAACACCTTATTTAATATTTATGCCTTTATTAAGAGCTAAAAACTCGTAATTTTTTATATTTATTTACATACAAATATGGTTATTAATGATGCGCAGTGATACCCCTCTACCTCTAAATTATCTGGTGTATCACTGCGCATGGTTGTGGCGGGAAAACCGTTAAAACTGAGACGTTAAAAATTTGACATAATGTAATTGTTAATGTTTGTATTAACATGTTAAAATAATGTGAATATCTATAACTCGGTTCAAGAGTTATTAGAGAGTTTGCGGGAATTAGAAATCACCAGCGCAAACTTTTTTCAGATCGTTCTGAGAGCTCCACATACATCGCGATTTAACTCTCGAAATACTTATAGGATAATGGTGCGTCATGGTGTTTATGGGAGAAAAGAGGATGCTTGAAATGATGGTGCAATCAGATTTAAGCTAAAACAAGTGGTTTTAAAATTATAGATGGTGCGGAGTGATAGCCCATAAAAATGGTTTGCGCAGTGATACCCCGTCCGACCCTACTACATTTTTATTCAAATAATTCGTACTATTTATAATATTATTAAAAAACGCTTCTGCTATATTTTCTTCTAGTATTATAAAAGTAAAAAGTTAATCGTTAGTTTATAAATACATTATAAAATAATATTCTAATGATATTGAAAGTACAGTGTTTGAAATATTTATCTACCATTTAAACCCTTTAATCACATTTAATTATGATTGAGTAAGCTCTGTTTCTCCTTGGTTAGATTATCCCTAAAAGTTTGATTAGTCTTCATACAATCTCTTTGTTACTTCAACTCGCATCGTCCAAAAGAAATTATTCTATGCAACATAAATTGAAAATAAACAAAATGTTTTCTTGACTGGATGCCCTTCAAACTTTATGGCTTTTCTTGTGCAAGTCTGGCAAATTGGATGAATTTCCAATGGAGGAATATATACTGTAGGTTATCTTTATTATGTAATAGTATCTTCAATATTCATGGTATATTCTATTGGAAGTATTTCTTATGTAATATCTTATTCTATCTACTTTTAATGTAGAGAGATTGCTTTATATATTCAGATTAATACTATATGAAAACATTTAAATTGATTTTTGTTGTTAAGGGAAAATATAGATTTAGTATAAATAAACGAGATAAATATATAGGAGTGCTATGAAAATTGCCACTGTGGGAAAATTGCCACTGTGGGAAAACTGCCAATGTGGGAAGATTGCCATCTGGAAAAATTACCACTGTGAGGAAACTGCCACATTGGTAAAATTGCCACTGTGGGATAACTGCCACTGTAGAAAGATTGCCACCCGGAATATTGCCACTGGATAATATTTTTTTTTCGAAAATAATAAAAATAATACTGAATTATTATTTACAATGGGTTCATTTCATTTTGACCAGTTATACGATCTAAGTGGATTCTTCCGTCGGTGGGTGTGATTGTCTTGATTTTATGTTTTCAATTGTTCCTTGAAGATGTTAAATAATTTTCAGATGATATAATTGTTTAAATATGTAATTATATCAATTGTTATAAAGATTTTTTTATTACTTGCATATGAAATATTTGATATGAAACTTCTGACTAGTACATCATATCGAACAACGGCCAGCAATCGGAATTTGGCGTGTTTGAACTCACGGTAAATTTTGGGGCCAAAAGTGTTTCATGTTTGTTTATCACATTTAAGCTAAATTTCGGAATAATAACGCAAGTCTAGCTTCAAGGATAAGTTAAAAGGTTTTATATTGATGTTTATTCATTTAACGATATAATTTAGGAGCAATACTACCTCTCGATGTATGTAAATATATGAATTATGAATGAGGATTCTATTTAACCTATTATTCTAATCTAGTGACGTCCATGCTATAAAATAATGATGGAAAATCAGTCTCTAATTCATGATTTTCTAAAATTAGAACACCTTTCAAGACTCTTCATATGATTTATATTTCAATGATCGGTCGAAATCCATTGGCTGAAACTGAAGTGCATTGGATGCGTCTAAAGTCCATTGGATGCGTCTGAAGTCCATTGGCTGAGACTGAAATCCATTGGCTGAGACTGAAATCCATTGGCTGCGTCTCAAATCCAATAGCTGCGTCTGAAGTCCATTAGCTGCGTCTGACTTCTCATGACTAACAGACGCTACAGTCACATACAGCAGTTGAAGTCACTGACTAACATACGCTACAGTCACATACAGCAGTTGAAGTCACTGACTAACAGACGCTACAGTCACATAAAGCAGTTGAAGTCACTGACTAACAGAGGCTACAGTCACATACAGAGTTGAAGTCACTGACTAACAGAGGCTACAGTCACATACAGCAGTTGAAGTCACTGACTAACAGAGGCTACAGTCACATACAGCAGTTGAAGTCACTGACTAACATACTCTACAGTCACTTACAGCAGTAGAAGTCACTGACTAACATATGCTACAGTCACATACAGCAGTTGAAGTCACTGACTAACAGACGCTACAGTCACATAAAGCAGTTGAAGTCACTGACTAACAGAGGCTACAGTCACTTACAGCAGTTGAAGTCACTGACTAACAGAGGCTACAGTCACATACAGCAGTTGAAGTCACTGACTAACAGAGGCTACAGTCACATACAGCAGTTGAAGTCACTGACTAACAGAGGCTACAGTCACTTACAGCAGTTGAAGTCACTGACTAACAGAGGCTACAGTCACTTACAGCAGTTGAAGTCACTGACTAACAGAGGCTACAGTCACATACAGCAGTTGTAGTCACTGACTAACATACGCTACAGTCACTTACAGCAGTTGAAGTCACTGACTAACAGAGGCTACAGTCACATACAGCAGTTGAAGTCACTGACTAACAGAGGCTACAGTCACTTACAGCAGTTGAAGTCACTGACTAACAGAGGCTACAGTCACTTACAGCAGTTGAAGTCACTGACTAACAGAGGCTACAGTCACTTACAGCAGTTGAAGTCACTGACTAACAGAGGCTACAGTCACACACAGCTGTTGAAGTCACTGACTAACAGAGGCTACAGTCACATACAGCAGTTGAAGTCACTTCTCCAAGCTCAGGTCGTAAAGATTACCATTTTAAACTGCCAAACAGACAATATTTTCAGCTAGAATAGTTGCGGGGGCCGCAGTGTGCAAATATTTTCGAAAAGGAGACCTAGTTAGAGTGTGAAAGAATAGATGAGATACGATCGCCGTGAGACCAACTGAATATCAATTCATATTCTAATTCGGATAGAGTCTATAAATTAATGTTCTATTTAACCGTAGAGTTATACTCTGTAAGAGACCATTTCTTCAGTCACAGGAGATATGCTTTGAATATCTCAGAACAATAACACAGGTAGTAATTTATAGAGTCTAGTAGAGTTATTTAATGTAAGATGTTACTGTAATGGAATGAAATATAAGAATGACGGTAACGGAGTAAATTATTATACTGTAGTAGGAATTCTGTACTCACATTGAATGATAACGTGACACTTAGTTTACTATTTGAATTATTAATCAATATAACTCAGTCAAATAATTCCTCTATTTCTCTTCCGTTAATAAGTATGCTAACTGCAGCACTCCTCTTCTCAGCATGTCAGTCACACTAAGTATTGCTTTTCTTTGTTAGAAGATGTACCGTCTCATCAACCATCAACTTCTTCTATTATTTCCAGTCGTGGAAGAATGAATACGAACCATCACAATACTATCGTGCTATTTATCCACTTTCCGGTTATTGATATTCGATATATTCAGTTTATGTCATTCGTTTGTGTTTGAATTCACTTCTTTTTCACTTTATTTTCGTAAGCAAAGATTCATCTCTATCAAAGTAAATATTGTCACAAAGTGTAAACAGTTTCTGTCAACTCGCAGCTCCGCTTGTAATTTGTAGTTATTTGTTGATCAGTCTGAAAACTTTCTCAGCTACATGTAACTTTTCTAATTAGCAAGTGTTGAACAAGAAATTTCACTAGAGCTTTCAAAATACTTTAATAAATATCTTATTCTACAGCAATCTGATAGTATGATATTGTTTAATATAAAATATTTCTGTAATATAGATAAATCCTAACTGTTTAATAAACTGAACATTACCTTGTTACATTTCTGAATTTCATAACTTGAAGAAAACGTATTTTCGTTTCTAAACAAAACACAATTTTCTAGCAGTAGTAGGTTGGTTGTATAGACTTCTTGTTTGTTACACATACTGCAAAGAAATACTTCCGTCATTCTTAGTTCGGTCGGTTATTTTTACAATAAGAAATGCAATGTAACAAAAAAAGTAACTGTTGGCATATAGACAAAAATTTCTGAATACAAACAATCGTATACCTAAATACAAACCAGCATCATTTCCTAATAGTATATTGATAATATTGAAGATATAAATCAATTACTACTCCCTCCCATCATTTCTCCAGTCTTCTGTTTTTAAGTTCTTGAACAGACTTCTTCAAAGAAACTCCTGTTCTTGACCAACTTTGAGTATTACGTCGGTTGTGTTCTGTCGCATTGTTTTCCTTACAATATTTCTTGTTGTGATTTATATTTTAACTGTTATTAATATATTTATTCATATTGTATGAATTCTATTTATATTTTATTGTAAGATAATTTTAATAGTTGTTACCTATGATATGAGCATTTGTAAGCCAATCTATTATAAAAATACATTATAAGCTGTATGTCAGGATAGCTTTTGTTCTTTTTCTCCTTCTTTTATTTCTCCGCTGAGTTTCCTCACATTTAACCATCCCACTACTTACAATCTTCCAAAAGATTCCCCAGATATCGATACCATAAATCTTCAATATCCTACAGTTGAACAATTCAGAGATACTCCCTTATCCTTTTAACCAATAAAACTCAATATTATTCACCTACTCCAGTTCTTTAGTTTCCGTTTACAGAATACAATCTGTGGCTATAGTTGCTCCCCATTCAAATCTTTTCACATCGGTTCATAAATTCTTCCTTCTTTTGTTGTGGTAACATGCGGGCGGAAAGTCATTTATATTCTTCGCCCACCTCCATTGCATCTGCCTTCAAAATAATTGCATGTACTGTACTTCTTCGCTCTTTTTATTCTTACATCACCAAGATTACTTTCTTTTTCAATATTAAATTTCGAAGTTCGTATACTGACTGTGATTTTTGCTTTATATAAAGTCCTTTTAATACTGCTTAGAAACAACACCATTTATCGTATAAAATCTAACCATAGTTCACACGGCAGCTGTCAATAATATAATTGCTCCAAATTAAGTTCACGCTTTGCAATCTCTGCAATTATAATTAATTGGCAATATTCCAATATTAGTTTAGATAGGACGGGGCGAAATGAATCATTGCCGCCTTGTTATCGTCTATTAGTCTGCTTGCATCTAATGAAATAATATAACGAGTATCAATGATGGCAATAGATAACTGAGTGATAGTGTCACCCATATATGAAGACTTTCATGGCAACTAAATACGATTCAAATTAGAATTTACAGATAATTCCGTTATGCAACTATTATATAATATAATAATAACTATTATTAATACAATCCTATTAAACCAAGAAATTATTGGATAGTTTCCTATATCCAAATTTTGTAAAATGGCTTCAAAATCGCTTATGTCCCATCAGGAATGAGATAATACTCACCAATCTAAGGGATCCTCATATGATATTGACATCGAATTACTAACGTGCCCATCAGTTGGTGAAATAGTTTCATCTGGAGTCCAAGAGGTAACATCTTGAAGTTGATATGAGCGTGTGGAGGGCAATAGAAGCAATCCAATAACTGTAGGAGCCGCTTATCCACGTCATAACAGAGTTCTTTCTATTGCCTATTCTATGATAATTGGAAAGGTGATGAGACAATTTGATCACTTCACTCAAGTGAGACTAGCTGATGTCATCATTCAAATGATCTCCCTAATGACGAATTAGACCTCCCACTGCAATTGTACGAACTCAATGCAACTCAGGTGCGGGATTAATTTACAAATGTAAATTACATTAATTACAGTTTATTTTATCGTGCAAATGGTTTCATTATTATATTCAAGTGACTCAGTATGTTTCAGTAAAGTTGAATTTATTTATCATGAGTGATTTGGTATTTAATATTTGACACCTAATAGTTCTAATAAAAGGGAATCCAAAAACTAATGTAATTGATGATAACGAATTCAATAGTAAATCATACTATTCAAGATATACAGACGTGTTAACATTCATAACAGTGTTACAGACACACAGTTGATGAATCGTGTTAAGCCGAACAGACCTGAGATTAACAAGACAACGACAAGAGTCCTGATGAAGAGCCGTCACCATTTAAAGAGCTGTGTTTGTACAGAGAATTAAACTCTAAGAGAATCTTTTCACTACTCTTTGGCAGTGATTTCTTTTGTACTTTTGAGTCAATAGAAGCTAAGGAAACTCATTAAGCTGTGAGAGTACAAACGTATTCTCTACGTCACTTTTCTCTGAAGTGTTTTGAATAATGAAAACTCAAGAATGATAATCAAACAAGAACTGACAGAAATGTGAACTGAGGTATTAACGTTAATTTTATTTCTCTGTAAACAGAGAGAATCAAAATAATTGATTATCATTATAATAACGAAAAAGAGTATAGAAAACTGATATGAAAATGATTCTTATACTCGAATGTTATATAAGATTTGGTTGGAGTCGTACTTGAAGTATGGCCTTATATACTCTCAGTATCCCAAATAATGAACCTAAATCCTGTCCATAGCCTGAGTGCTCTCAACCTCATCACTAATCTATTTACAGTAGATCACGAGACTTCAAGAAGATATTTAGCTCTTATTTACTATCTACATTTCACAGAAGAAGAGTAATTTATTTTCATTAGAATCTTTAAGCCTTTATCTCATAGTCTAAAGGGCCGTACACACGTAGGATTTTTCAAGTCTTTCCACCAGACTTTTTGCTAAGCTCCTCCTACTTTTTCAACGAGAATATAAGAAGAAACGATATAATTAATATTTACCTGCAGGTATCATGGATACCAACAAAAATAAATAATAATTTTATCATTTTTTCTTACATTCTCGCTGAAAAAGTAGGAGGAGCTTAGCAAAAAGTCTGGTGGAAAGACTTAAAAAACTCTACGTGTGTACGGGCCTATTTAAGTCTTTACCTGAGTATCATAAATTACTCAGTGAGAAAGATACATATGACTCAATGCAAGTAGAAATATTTCCATTGTTTTATATGATTCCTATTTCCAATATAGATGACTAAATATTAAGTTAATTCCAAAGTGCCACAAACAACATGACTTTTCTGATAAATAAATAAAAGTCTAATTCGTACATTGCTAGTAGCAGTTTTGAAAAGTATTTCCCCAATCTTTCTATCATAATAAACTATACTTAATTGAAGAGATTGTGATTCATTTAAAATCTCTATAAAAACTCCAAAAACTGCAGTTAACATAAACATTTTAGCTTCAAGTAGATATATGAGTATAAATATCCATTTGGAAATAACGAGAGCAATAATACTAAATAGGCAATAACATTATTTCACATAAATCTAAATAATATCCCCCATTATATTAACAACTGTAGCGTGTTTATGGAAATATATATTTTGCCATAACAATTCTCATTTTTCTTATAACTAATATTTTATCATTTATGTTGCACAAATTCAATTTCTAAAATGAACACAAAATGATACTTTATATTTCTGGAGAAAAATTACAATTCTACTGTCATATGAAATTATTATTTTTTTAGTCCGTTATTTTTGATGGAATGGGTACATCCGTAGTTATTAAGAACCATGTATGCATGTGTGAGTTAGTCACATCAATGATCAATTATCTTGCTTACTGACATCAAATTGACGGAAAGATTTTAAGAGTATTTGTTATATAAGACGCGTTTTTAAAAATCGAACTACAGTAGAACTATAGTGAACGACTACTAGATGCATAGAAAATTAATGCCCATTTTATAGCAGACTAAAGAAAAAATAAGTTCATTATAGAGGGAACTTCATTACCCAGGACTCTATGAAACAATATGCTAAATTATAAAGAACTTCAATGAAGAGAAATGGTACTGTGTCTAAATTTTGCAGACTATCATAGTTTATAGTTACATAAACGAATTATTTTAATAAATATCGATTCATTTTAATAAATAAATCTAATTCTGTGTCCCAAATCCTCTCCGCAGCTTCGACAACATCCCCGAAAAGTCTGTCTGTCGTAAATAAAAGTGTAGCTCAATCTAAGTACTCCGCTCAAAATTGCTCCAAGAAATACCATAAATATCGCTTATAAAAGAACAAAACACGAACTTGGATATCTTCTCCAGCTGCCATATCGTAAACTCAACTATTTTAATCATAACTTGACTTTTAAATTGAACACAATGGCGTCTAAATTCTTTGAGACCAGACTTCGTTATGTCCTAATGAATAAATGGATGTGTATTTTTGTTCTACGCAAAAGCCTATTTTTTGTATATTTTTTTATGATGCAGAATGTTTGTAGTTGCACTAATAAACTTGGTGCTCGAGTAAAATAAAATACGTATCTAATAAATAGGAATAAAAAGTGTTTTAACAACCGTTTTTATCAAATAAAATAGTGTTATTATTGTTACATAAGAATATTTAATAGGAGTGCGAATTATATTAACAAATGAGTGACTACTAGTGTAGTATAATGTACTGCCCGTCAAAAATGACACACTATAGTTTAGAGAGGGTTTTTTATTGGAATATAATAAGATGAAGTGTATTTACGATCATATTCAATAGATAATTTTTTTTTAATTATTTGAAGAAGGTTTGCTTCTTCTGGCAAAAAATAAAAATAAGATAAACTGATTATAAATTGTTAAATGGATTTGAAATTCATTGACTCAACTTCTTACGTCGCGTAAGTATATTTGTTTACGAGTTTCCAATCTCAACTGCATCAGCTAGTCAATGGTATTGACATTTTGCTGTTATAAAATTCCACCTTAGGAAATATAGATAATTTTTACTACCTATACTCTAGTCAGTTATTGGCTTTACATATAGTTTCATATGGGACATTTTCTCTATCACAGTTTTCGCTTAGGGATCCCGTTCTAATTTTGTGAATTTGCATATAGATGAACTGTCCGGTAAAAGTCTCGTTAGTATATTTTTTTATAGGAGTCTGCTCCAGGTCATACAGAATGTGTCATGGAACCGAGTTTGGGCACATTTTAGCCAAGTATCATTGGTGGAAAAGTAAACTATGAAGGGCCGTACACACGTAGGGTTTTTTAAGTCTTTCCACCAGACTTTTTGCTAAGTTCCTCCTACTTTTTCCACGAGAATATAAGAAAAAACGATTTAATTATTATTTATTTCAGTTGGCATCCATGATACCTGCAGGTATCAAATAACTAATTTCAATTTTATATCGTTTTTTCTTATATTCTCGTGGAAAAAGTAGGAGGAGCTTAGCAAAAAGTTTGATGGAAAGACTTAAAAAATCCTACGTGTGTACGGACCTTTGAGATTGATTCCGCTTCTACTATATATTAAGTAAATATTTAGGGATGTTATTAGTAATAGTAGTTTATGAATGAAGAAGTAATAAATGTTTAATTAAAGACATCCTCTTGTTTCAAGATCTTCTACTATAATAATGTAGTGTATTTAGATTATAATTTTTGATGTAAGATGAATCGAAATTGGATGTTTAGCGAATTTATTTATTTTAAAAGATTGATGCTATTATATCATCTTGTGGAATTGCCAAACAAAAGCTGATGATCAGTCAGCAATTATAATTTTAAAATAATATCCCGTTCTACATTTTGACCATTTCATTAACAGACAAAAAACACGTAATTGTTTAATTAAGAATATGATATTCCATATTAAAATAATCCATATATTCTTATATTGAAAATAATCATGTGAACAGATAAATACATATAAATTTAATCAAGAAAATACTACGCCCATCCCTGATATTCAAGCAATGACTTCATCAAAAACACACCGCATTTTATTAGTTAGATCAGAATTACTAAATTAAGTGATGACATAACTGCAGTGAGAATCACTCTGTTTCAAATCAATTTCACTTAACAATAATGGTTTTACCTGTCTCCATGTGAGTGGAACAAATATAAAATACTCTGTGTTTTGCGAGCTATAATTCAATTCAATCTGTTCCATTTGATGAGATTAATACTAGCAGTGATGTGAATGGTGAATAAATATGTTGTGATGACATATGGCGTGCATGATGTTAGTCGACAGAGTGAGTGCATTTTAATTTCATGTTTTATTCCATTGACACTTTATTGTCAATCTATTTTCATTTAATCAGTACAGCAATCATGAAGCAATGTTAGGAACTGTTGCTTTGAAAATAATCTGTAAGGAATATTGAAATATTATGTGAATTTCAAATAAGTTTTTATAATTATAACATTGCAATATATTGAAATAAAGTCAGTAGCATCAATGCAATTCCCAGGTAGCAATGATTCTCGGGTCAATGCTGTACAAATGTTGTACCAATATCTCCAATATTGTCCCAATATTGCCGATGTTGTCCTAATATTGTCAATGTTGTCCTAATATTGCCAATGTTGTACCAATATTACCAATGTTTTTCTAATATTGCCAATGTTGTCTCAATGTTGTAGCAATATTGCCAATGTTGACCCAATGTTGTCCCAATATTTGCAATGTTGTCCCAATATTGCCAAAGTTGTCCCAATATTGCCAATGTTGTCCCAATATTGGCAATGTTGTCCCAATATTGCCAAAGTTGTCCCAATATTGCCAATGTTGTCCCAATATTGGCCCAAGAAAAATTGCTACCTAGGAAGAATCAAAAGTGAAATAAATAATTCTTCCTCTATCATATTATGGCGTTCGAAGAAAAGTGTTCTTTAAATTTTGAATTAAATGCTTTTGATTAGCAAAGACATTTCTTTTTATTAACGGTGGTACGAAAAACAAAAAGTTTCAGTGGGCCACATTTCTTGTAACAAATTAAAACAACCAAAAGAGTGAATGGTTCATCGGTGCTGCAGTCAATTTAATCCAATTAGAAGTTTGTCCCTCTAGTCAAGTTGACCAAGTCTCCAAACTTTTGGCTTCGTTGGGTGAATTAAAAACAGTGAGAGGCATATGTTGTTTCCTTGGATTTCTTCAGTAAAGACAAACTATTTGAAGTTCCCCAACAGTTAAAACTGGAGGGAGCATCTGATTGGCGTTAGAGAAACTTTCACCAACTTGTGGGTCTGCAAAGTCATTACATTGGGTACGAAATTTTAGGTTTGAAGCCAAATCAAATTTAACACACTGGAAAATTTCAATAACGAAATGGCTTAATTGATAAAATAAATATTTCAGTCTTAATATTGAATATCTTCTCTAATAAAACCAGATTCGAATAACATGAGATTCAGATAAAAATGACAGTCACAGAATTTAGGGTGCCACTTAGCAACTCCATTTTCTCCCCGTCACTCGCTCTTCAAAGTATTTCGCTAATGACCATCCCAGAGCTGCCAGAGGTAATATATTAGCCAAATATTTATCATTTAAACATTAAAGCGAAGTAAAAACATTAGCGAAGCTTTACCACAAACTCTGAAGGAAGTTCTTGTGAAAAAGTTTCCTAGACGGATGCGAGAGTTTATCCTTTGGAACTTTATTGGTGCAAACGGAAACAAATTCATAGGTGACTGAAGCAGGAAATTAAACAATAATATGTGTATTTAATTCGAATGTTTTTATTATAATAACTTATAATTGGTTGGATGAAAAATATAAATAAAAAACATGAAGGGAAATCTTGTTTTGTTTTGTTTTGAAAACAACTTTTCAGTTGTTAAATATTTTATCTTAGATAATATAATTATTTATTTGTTTCATCGTTTCATATATTTTAGATGAAAAATGCTTCACAACTTTCAAAAGCCAAATTAAAATCTTTGATGTTTATTGTTTATATTCGGTCGAGTTTGTTTGTTACTAAGAATGAAATTATTCCGTAAATTTTGACACCTATTCTTTTTTATATTTAAAAATTGCAAGAGATCATCACCATCTCAATAATCGTCCTGGAAATTATTTAACTGAATATTATAATAAAAACTTATAATCGGATCTACAGATATGGTTTGGTTATAACTTATATATCTCCAATCACTGATAATAAAAAATTATTGGTTTCCTCTCACCAAAGGAACAATTCCTATAGAGAAATATAGGCAATGTTATAATTTCAGTACCTCAGATTGCTGTTAGTCTTACTGAGCAATAGAAAGGTGTATATCTCTTCATAAAGTGTAATTACCTTTATTTGATATCGCAGAAAAGAAAATAACTTCCATTGTAATAAACGAGCAATATTATTGTGATAAATGGTAATGAATATTGCGTCCATTAGCTTGATTTGATTTGCAAATAAATAATAGTTATAAGAAAAGCAGCATTTAATATAATATGATGGTGATCAAAAACAATTTAAATTAAGATAGAAATTCTATTTCCACCAGCGAAATTAATTAAAGAATACAATATACATGGTAAATTGGGAAAATTATTGCATACATGGTACACAAAATATTAGATAAATTACGTATAGTATTCGTGATGTATGATGGAATTAAGGTATACGTGATACACGATAAATTAAAGTATACGTACGTGATACACGATAATATAATATTTTCTGTAGTATACGTGATAGACGACAAATTATAACAGTAAATATGATACGCGATAATAATTACTGTATACAAGATACACGATAATAATTACTGTATACAAGATACACGATAAATTATATAGTATACAAGATACACAATAAATTACAGTATACGTGATACACGCGATAAATTACAGAATACAAGATACACGATAAATAACACCATACATGATACACGATAAATTACAGTATATAAGATACACGATAAATTATGTAGTATACAAGATACATGATAAATTGCAGTATACGTGATACACGATAAATAATGGTATACAAGATACACAATAAATTACTGTATACAAGATACACAATAAATAATTATGGTATACAAGATACGTGATAAATTACAGTATACAAGATACACGATAAATTATAGTATACAAGATGTACGATAAATTATGGTATACAAGATACGCGATAAATTACAGTATACGTGATACACGATAAATTACTGTATACGTGATACACGATAAATTACAATAGGTACACGTGATACACCATAAATTATACAGTATATCTACGTAATACATCATCAATTATAGAGTATCTACGTGATACACCATCTATTATACTGTATATCTACGTACTACACCATAAATTAAAGTGTATAGTTGTAGTTTGGATGTTATCTCGAATAACTCCATGATATAGTGTCTAATAACTTGGCCATTAGTTTTTATATCACCGTAACTCTCCTTAATGTCTTGCTATGCTCGTAAATTAGCACATTATCCATTTATTGCTAATTAAGAAACTAATAGACTATGGAACTATGTACTTCACTGGTGACTTGGTGTGAGCACTTCAAATGGTTCATATGAAAACATGTATTTAGGAATTACTTAGTATGTGAATGGAATGTTCGTATATTAAATAAGTAATCACTAGGGTTGTGACACTATGCCTTTAAAATCATAGATCTTATGAATATCATAGACGAAACATAATGAAATGGTATCGAATACTATATACCGCTGGTTTAGAACGATTGAATTGTCTTTAATTCAATCCGTCTACAATATTTTCAGGATCTATGATTTTAAACACATATTGTCACAACCCTATAGTAATCACGTATTATCCCAGGCAAGAAGGATTTATTTATGGGATATTAAAGGTAATATATCAGGAATAAATCCTTCTTGCCTGGGATAATAGTACATAGTGTGTGTTGTTCTGTGGCTATGTTTATTGCAATAAAAATGTCACGATTTAGCATACAGTATGGGCCCAAAAATATTTCCGATTTTTAGCCAATGGGGGAAAAAAACTGTATCTTGTTCTCTTTTTCAACGCCTTTTATTTTTACTATTATAGTGAAAAAACTTTTTTGAACTGAAGGACATAGTTTAAAAACAGGTAAGCAAAGAGTGAGGGTGATTATTTTTGTCATTGCGCGAAGGTTATTCTTAGAGCTAACTCTGTGATTTTACTTACTAAAAGACAGTGAATAAAAGGAAAAAATTACAATAGTAGACATTTTAATACAGGGTGCTTACACTTCTTCCTTAGAAATTATTTTGAAATAGAACAACTTCAGTCACATTTTTGATCTCATTGAAGTTTTCACTCTGAATATTCGTTCTTGTGACTCTGTTAATGGTTCCTATAACATGGCTTTGCTGAAAGACAAATTAAGGTGGCAATTTTTTTTAAAGCCACTGCAACATGATGCAGACTCTGGTGAATGCAATATGGTGCTCCATCTCAATGTACAAGAGTGGCTAAGAAGTTCTTGAAGAAAAAATTCATGGACGAGTTACCAGAAGAGACACTGAGATCTTATGGCCATCACTAGCAGTAAGAACTCAATCCTCTTGAATTCCATTTCTGGGTTACAACACAAAGTATTTTGTTTTCGGAAAAACCTCAATCCATTCATGATATGATAGAATTTAGTGTGTGAAGCTGTTTGGTGCAAATATGACACAGTAACAATTGAGAAGGTGACGAAGATTGAAGAGCGTCTTGAAGCACGCAAGACTTTGACTTCCAGATTCTGGTTACCATTTCCAACACCTTCTGTAGATAGCCTTTAGAAGTATTTTGATTGATTTTCAAATAAATTTTATTACATGATAAGTAATTACCAAGCATTATCTTAAAGAAAATATATTCGTTTCCTCTAAATTCTTATTTCAAATATTCCTAGTGGGTGGTCAAAGTCTTGCAAAAAGGAAAATCACACTGTAGTCATAGACGATGTATTTATAGCCACAAACGATGTATTTATAGTCACAGACGACATTCAATCCACTAACAGAATGCGTTTATACTACATTAACTGAAATATTTCAAAAATGAAGATTCAATTCGTTGTTAGGTTTTTGAACTTATGACCTCATTATATAGAGTGTGAGTATAGTTAGTGCTAGTAACAATGATTCTTTAGATCACTGAGGTGAATGTTAGCAATCTGATATTCAAAGAAAGAAGCTATTGGACTGATTCTCAATTTGATATTCCAGACACGTTTTGACTGCAGATTTCTTTCTCTCGTATTATACTCTGCGTTGCTATAGAACATGAAATGGTTCCCGCATTCTCTGTGAAATTAGCTTTAGTAAATCCTCTTGTGAAATTTGGCAGCATGTATAATAATATTTAAAAAATCACTGTAAATCATTCCATAATATATTCAAGTATATTTTTTACTCTGTACTAGTTAATTAGGTATAAAGGTATTAAATAAACCTCATAACACGATATCCTAAAAAAATATCGCAACAAATTATTATCTTTAATCGTGATTATTTTCATAACCATATTCCTTAATAACAGTATATTTAAAAACTTAATTTATTTAAACGATAACCTAACAATTATTAGGCGTTCTTCACTATATTTTTTAAATCTTAGACGGAAGAAACATGACCTTCTTGGGCACACCGGTTACAAAAATACTATCAGTATTCATTGGCAGATCATAAAACTTAGTGTTCAATACTACCTACAGACTTTTTCTATTGAATTAATTGCCGTACCTATCTCCTTTCACATGTTCATTTTTTGTTCAGAACGACCAGTTACAGGATCTGAATAAGAATAGACTTTATGTCAAGTTAATTGGTGTTGACTATCACTGCTATCAGCAAATATAAAAAGGTAAAAATACTCCAACAATCGAGTAATGATGTGATCTGCAAATAGATTTTCTTTTATCTGGTATACGAGACTTGGTAACATCAGATGTTTTAAAGTTCAAATACAATTAAATGCATGTCTAAGCTCAATTTTTCTATCGGAATAAAATAGTCGGAAAAACACACTTTCTATTCATTGAAACATGTAATTACAACACTAATTGTGAGTTAGTATGAAGGATGGTTTATTTTCTGATGTAATACACTATTTTTTCAAATAAATAAAGTAGATATGTTACAACAGTTACATCATTAAACTAATATAAATCATTGAAAAGGTATTTTCAACCATTCTCTACGTTCAATGTTTACTTTCCCTTATTGATAATCATATAAAGAACTTGAACAATGATTTAATAATCAGTAGTGTAAACAAACTGTATTTGCATAAATCACAATATTTATATTATTCATTTCTTCAAAACAGAAGCCGATAAACTTCAAATAAATATTTATTGCATTATTGAAGACTGGAGAGGCTATCACGTTCAATTACTGGACATTTACAGTATAGTCGGCAAATAATAACAGAGGTTAATGAGCTAACTTTAGAACATTCTGATTGACCGGACACTTTCATATTACTCAATTTCACTGAATAATTTTTTTGTAGCACGAATTTTTTTTGTTCATTTGTATCTAAACGTTTCTAAAAAAAAGATGTAACAAGAAGGACAAATTCGAACCTACTCTATCGCCTCTCAAATCTGACTATCCAAATTATTAAATTATTCAAAAAAGATAAGGAGACATCTGTCTAACATTCGAAACGATTTAGTAGAAGGCCTACGTGAGACATATGTTACTGACTATTTGTTACGTTTTAACTTCAATTCTTTGATCCAGGACATAATATTTTAAATCTTCCATGATTGTAGGGCAAATTAGAGAAACTTAATTTTCTGGGAAAAATAAACCTAAAGTTTTATGCGAAGGAAATTTTTACAGTATTAATGACAATTATTGTACATGTCAAAGTCTTATAAAAACAAACAACCTAAATTGAAACTCATATTTTTTGTAATGTTAATTCTGTTTTTAAGATTCAATAACATTTTAGCACCGGAAATCAATCAATTCACATTAAACCTAACAAAATACTCGTTCTAATTTTCGTACTCTTCATTTGATAGGGAAGATTACTATATTAATATTCTGATCTTTCTTTTCCTTTCTCTGAGAAATCATCGATCGCGAGGCACATCATTAGAATCACTTTATGCAATCCATTTGGAATTTCAATTCTAGCTCGGAAGCACGTAATGCTCTTCCACTGAACTACGGCAACGCCATCTAAGACTCTACGGCAGCGCCATCTAGCATCGACTGTGTCCTGATACACAAGAAGGAAGTGGCTAATGATGTAGGAAACAATCCCTTTATTGTGAATATATGAAATAAATATAGAAATAGGTAATTGAATGGATAGATAAATTCAATTTTAATTCGACAGGGAATACCTCCTCAATACGTCTCCATGAATTTCATTTGGAAATAGGTATAGCAAAATAATTTTTTTGGACACGGCAAAATCCTGTTTTGATATGATAAATGATGATGAAATAATAATGTTCAAGGTATAGTTATTTATATTTTTGGTATATAATGATAAGTTGGAGGTGAAGAATAACCTGATTACTGACCAGGACTTCGAAGTAGAAGACTTTCTCGTCTATGGAATCATTTGCATAATCCAGAACACTTCGGATCCTATCATTTATGAACGGAATTATAAAACTTGACTCTTTGGGCCGAATAACTTCTCTTTATTATTATCAATAAAGAGAAAATTTGAAATTGAATCCAATGTGAATTTGAATATAAAGCGAGACATTTCGTTGATAGGTTTCGAAGGCTAGAATTTTTATTATCGACACAAGTATTATTGGCATAATTAAATTTTTCAATAATTATACTTTATCATCAAAGCTGTAGTTGATGTTGAAACGAAATGGAAAACAATTTGAATATAGTGAGTTAATATTATAAAAATCATATTTTTATCTTGAATAATTTGACGCAAAATGTGATTTTACATTGATAGTGTCAAAATAAATATTAGGTTTGTATTTGTATTTTCTAGGTAACCTTCTTTGTCCTATGTAATTTTTTGAAACTTTTTCTTATCTTGCATCTCATAAATAAATTATTTCTAAAAAGAACACTAATATTGAACATTATAATAAATTTCGCAATAATCTCTTTTGAAAACTTATTTTTAGAACAGGTTACTCCTTTGAATAACAATAATTATTTATAAATCATTAGCACAATGGATAAGAATTTAACCCTCGTATATAATTTGGAATTTAAATTCTGTAATTTCAAAACATTTTAGCACAAGAAAACAACCATGCATTAATTCTGTACGATCCTCTAAATATTTTATACCTACTCCTTGCCAGTTCTATCCCCTCCGCTTCAGTCAAAGTCCGAATAGAGCCAATTCAATTTCTCAACTAAACACAGAAAAGAAATCAATTCTTTGGCTTCTTTTTGCTTGGTAGAAAAGTAACTAAACGAGTTACTTGAACTGCATTCCTGGTGTGATGCTTGGGAGATCTGCAGATGAAGAATGATATTAGTACTTTAGTGAAACAAGGCAGAGCTGCAGGTATATTGCAAACTATATACACTGAAAACTATAAATTATATAATATAAAATCAAACACCTCATTTGTTTGAGCGAAAAATAGTCATGAGTAATATGTGAATATCTTTCTTATTTTTTTTTTAATTTTTTTTTTTAAAATGATCTTTGAAGTATTTTTCAATACAGTTATACGATGAATTCAGTTTCATTTCGTGTGATTTTAATAGCATATGTTTAAATGCAATTGGTATCTTTGAACTGTATTGAAAAGTAACTTTTATTAAAGCACTGTGATACCGTATCAAGTTCTTTTGACTTCGGTTCAATGCACAGCACGTCTATATAAAATGGCAGCGAAATTCTTTGTCCGTGCGTACATATAAGAGGATCTTGCAGCGATTCCTCCAAACTAGATTACTCTGAAGTCTCTCCCAATTGCCTGTAAACATTATAAGCAGCTTAGGCTGTTTGTAGAGCAGATAACCACTTACAACCATGTTTGCATTAAATCCAATTTTTTGAAACTCCTTTAGCCTAGCCCATTTTCCAAGAAATAATATCAAAAAAATAAAATTAGTTTTATTTTCGAATCATCTTCGTGATGGGAAACAGGTATGGAGGTGTGAAAATGAAACCTAATATTAGTTTGAAAATTATCGATACGCTTATCAATAAGCCGGTAAAGTGCAACTTGCTCTGTTCCATTTCACATTAATTAATGAACTATTCCTATGTTATTCGGATGGGGATAAAAATGAGTGTTATAAACATCCATTCAGCTGCCTATATTTAATCTTAGAGATTTTTAATTTAATCTTTGGATAGCTGAAATCCAACCGTATTTATTGCGGCAAAGTTCATTGAAATGTGTTTTGTAATAACAGATGACTATTATTTAGTTTATTCTCTCTCATGATTAAACATCATGAATATGAATAAAAAATGTTTTTTCCAATATTAAGTGAATAGTCAACTGTAATAAATTATATGAATTATATTTCATCGATAATATGAGAAGAAATGGAGGAAGTTGCCCGTTGCCGATCTATTGATATTGTACTGTTTACCAGCCTTCTTTTGACGTTTGAGCCTTATGACACACAAGCATTCTTCTGACGTACAGGCCTCATGACGTAAAAGCATTCATATGACGTATAAGTCTTATGATATACAAGCATTCTTATGACGTCATTGAGAAGCGTGCTCTAAAATTCTCTTTAAAACCAGTGATCTTCAGTTATACTTTGATCCAAATTAGGAATTAGCATGAGGAGATATTTCTTGCTCAACATTGTTTTTATTCATCCACATTCTTTGACTTTATCATCTAGATCATAGAGATAAATAATATTTTAGACAGAGAGTATGAGATATTGGTCACATATCACTAACGATAAAGTCTTTCGATAAATCTCCAGAATGAATTTGAAGTGATAAATTTGTCTATCTGAATAAGGGGAATTGGAAAGAACGCACCATTTCATTCAGGGGTATTTATGGCTCTTATTTTTGATAATTTTTCTTTTCCTAGGCGATTTAAAAGAAACTACTTAAATCGTCTTCTACATCTATTTATGATTGGACAAAATAAATTTATTCTAAACATCTTACAAAGGACAAATAAAATTCTCACATACATTTTAAAAAACGTGACATCAATGAAATAAAATCTATGTCTAAGTTTTATGATTTATCAAAATAATTACCACTCCCCGAAAATATTTACTGTCTGTCTGATGATTTACTTGTCTGTTTGTCTGCCTGTTGGTTTCCTTGACTGTTATTCTGTTTGTTGGTTTCCTTGTCTGTTTGTCTGACTGTTGGTTTCCTTGTCTGTTTGTCTGACTGTTGGTTTCCTTGACTGTTTGTCTGTCTATTGTTTTCCTTGTATGTTTGGCTGGTTGCACGAAAAATGTCACGCTTTAACTTTTAAGATACGATATAATTACACGACTAATTGATATAACTGTCAGGATAAAAAAATTTAGGGAAAAAAGAAATCCGGAAAACAAGAAAAATACGGTAACAAAATATTCTTATATACAAGAAATCCATGATTCAAGATAGTCGGAATACAAAAATCCAAATTTTCCAAATCCGAGATTAAAAAAATATAATCCGGGATACCATAAAAATGGGCTATTTCATATAATCAGGAATTTCATAAAAATCCGAGATTTAAGATTTAAAAATTGTCCGGGATCTAAAAATGTAAAGGTTTGAAAATATCCAAATTTTGAAAAAAGTCCGGGATTTCATATAAACCTGAATTTCATACAAATCCGATATTACAAAAATCTAAATTACAAAAAAAAGTAGAAATTTAGTATTAAAAAATTCCAAATTTTTTTATTCAAAAATTCCGAATAATTCAAGAAAATCCTAGTTCATAAATTTTAATATTTGATAAGGAAATCGTTATAACGAACTAATCCGAATTTTTAAAATAAAATAAAAATTTTAAATAACTAAAATTATCGATGGTCAGTCATTTTTGACGGTTAATACAGTATAGAGAAATCTGGATGACAAACAACCACAAATACGGTCAACACTAAAATGAGAACATATGTACAGATAATATTTATTATAAAAATAAGGATGGGAATAATTCCGAAAAATATTCGAATAATTTAAATCTAGATTCAAAATCCAGATAATTGAATAACAGGTTGAAGTCCGCATAAAAAATTGGCATAAAAAATAAAATCGAAATAAACAAAAAAAATCCTGTTTAATTCACTCTGAATAATATTGCAAATGAAAACAATCTAGTACTTGTATCTGTAAAAAGTAATGCAGCAATATATATTTCAATCGTACAATCCACATCTCTGCCTAAGTAATTCAAGTCGTTGGTGGTCACTTCACTAATGAAAATCTGAGACGATAGCAGATGAATCACTGTATTGAAGGACATCCTGAATCACTGAATTGTTATGGTCTCTGGATATATATCGGGGATGACTTTGAAGTGAGATATACTCCATTTATTCATTGCTCTCGATTTGGATTTGATGGCATTAAGCTGATGAATATCACCGGTCAAATATTCTGTGACTCGAACTATAGATCTATTGATTCAGGAGAATAGGGTCTATGCGTTAGTTTAACAATACTAAAATAGGAAACTGATGGTTAGGATATTCTGTGGTGGGTCACACTCACGTGGGTTAGGGTGACAATAGTGCATGGAGGTCAATTTTAAATACTGTCCGAATGACCCAGGATTTCGCCAGTATTATTTTTTGCAGTAATGGACTAATTAATGGCCATCTAAAAATAAAAATATCGACGTTTTATTGTTTTCCTACTGTGGGTCTCAAGTAAATTGATTCAACTTTACAAGGAAAATTCTAATACTCCATGTAAAAATATTTTCTGATTTGAATGGTTTGTTTTCTAAAAAATAATAAATTACTATATTTTTCAGTTCAACCAGAATTTAAATAAACCGAAATATTCTACTTATTGATTTACTTAACAATCATACAATACAATTTACTATATATACAATTAAGCGAATATGTATTTTGATATATGAAAAATATGAAATAATACTTAAATTAAATTTCTCAATCACCACACTTCATTCATCATCAAATACAATTAATGAATAAAGTAGTCATCATTTATAGCCCGAATGTTAATTTCAGACTACAGGCAGTACTAATCTGCATGCCCTGGTCACGCATATCCTTGCAGCGATAATTATGACTCATTCATCAGCTCTGACATCAATGGGACAAGACTGAAATTAGTAGCATTGGAATTACGAGAATTACTGGAGAAGAGCTGGAGTTATTACGGCCTCGGTGAGTAATTTACCGAAGAATTGTCTTGAATTAAAAGTGAATTAAAAGGAGCATACTGTATGGTCATAAGTTTCACTAAGCTATGAATTATCTTATATATAGAACGATCATTTTTTTGAAAGGGTATAATATTGAACAGAAATAAGCGTCGAATTTATAAATATTTTAATTAATTATCAAATCTATGATATCAAATGATGATAATAGATAAAAATGTTGTATCATCATATTATAATTCTGCTTGTTCGTTCGTTAGTTCGCACATGTGTCACGCTCAGAATAACAAAACTTCAGATTAAATTTTTTTAAATTTACCAAAAACTCAAAATTTACCAAAAGCCTAAAATTTTCCAATAACTCGAAAATTTTCCCAAAATTACAAAAAAAAAATTCAGAAACAAAAAATTTTCCTATAAACTAAAATTTTTCTTGTAACTAAAATTTTCCCAAAACTTCCCCAAAATTTTCCAAAACTAAAATTTTTCCCAAAACTCGAAAATTTCCTAAAACTCTATTTTCCAATAACTTGAAATTTTCCAACAACTGAAATTTTCCAAAAAACTAATTTTTTTCCTAAAATTAAAAAAATTCTAAAACTGAAAATTCCCCTAAAACTCAAATTTTTTCATAAACTCAATTTTTTCAAAAAACTCAATTTTTCAAAATCTTGAAATTTCCCAAAAACTGAAATTTGGAACCTTAATTATCTGGAAAACCGAAAAAGATCCGGAAAATGGGAAACTGGAAAACCCAGATAAAATTCGAAGAAAAAGATCCGGAAAATGGGAAACTGGAAAACCCAGATAAAATTCGAAGAAAAAGATTCAGAAAAAAACAGAAAAACAATCCAAAATATCTGGGAAATCGATAATTTGGGACCCCCCCCCCCAAAAAAAAAAAAAAAAAACGTAAAAACTGATAGAAGAGAACATAATAAACAGAAACCAAAAAAAATCCGGGAAACTGAAAAATCGGGGAAAAATGAAAACTCTGGAAAAAAATGAAAAACAGAAAAACGAAGGAGCAAATTTATCCTCTACTTGAATAAGATCGAGAATTATTTAAATTCTGTTATTTTTAGTCTCCCTTTGAATGAACCAACATATCGCTTCAGCCATTTCATAAAAATTTATGAAGATTTCAATTTGAGACGTGACCAATCTGTGTAATAAAACCGTGGAATATCCACGAGTACCGCTAGTTTTTATTATTATTATTATAATGAATTATTACCGCTCCGTAAAATAGGGTAACAACTTATCAAGATATAATAACGGAAAGTAGGTTTTTAACTATTTCTAAACGTTAAAAGACTATTTTCGATATATTTGCTACAAAACGAAACACTAGTATGTTGATTTTCTCTTGGTCTATCGATTAAAAATATTTTTTTTCTGTCTTTTGTTGAACCGCGTAAAAGGTACGATTCGTTAATTTTTAGTTATTTATTTATTTTTATTTGTTCAACCTCTCACAATAGCCTTTATTTAAAAATAAATTGGTACCCAATTGGTTCGACACATATTCATTATTTAAAGAAGGAAGGAGAGGGCTCAAAAAAAGCATCTCGGCCTTCAGGGAATCCCAAAACTAAAATTAAAAACACACAAAAAAACTAAACTTAACGCAATACACTTTTACATATTCATTTGTAATTAAATTATAATACATTCAATTTGTAAATTTACATCAACATTTCTATCTACCCACATAGAAAATACAGTGTGTTTCAACATTTTTGATTCTTTTCAGTGGGCTTTTAGTCATAGTTATATACTGACGAAAAAAAAATACTACACCAAAGTGTTCAGGAAGAGTGGATTTTTAATGATTAATAAAAAGAAATACATATTATAGAAGGTGCTGGAAGTGGCCTCCATTTTGCTGCGCACAGAGATTCACCAGTTTCAAAACATTAAGAGCTACACTCTTGAAAGACATTCTCGCAATGTTCTTCTGAAAATCTCTTCACAACATTGATAAGTTCGTCCACTGTAGTTGGTTTTGCAGAATACACTTCTTTTTGAGCTAATTATACTAATAATTGTCGAATCCAATAATAGAAATGATGCTTTTTGTTGCTATTGTTAACGGTAAAGTGCCAGTCGTTCATGCCTTTATGGATGAAAATGGAAGACGCAAGATAGTGAATGGACACTGCTACCATAAGTTGCTGCAAGAAAATATTTGACCCAACTTTCGTTCATGTGCTACAAGACATGGTTTATTGTGGATGCAGGACGGTGCTCCTGCCCATTGCACCACTGCCACCAAACATGTTTGGAGGCAGAGTAATCAGACGTGGGACACAGATTGCGTGGCCAGGGCCATTCTCCAGATTTGAATACTTTAGATTTTTTTTATTGGGCCTTAGTTCAAAAAGAAGTGTATTCTGCAAAACCAACTACAGTGGACGAACTTATCAATGTTGTGAAGAGATTTTAAGTTTAAACACGAGGATGGTGTTTTCCTTGGCATGCAGAGACTGGATTAAGGGCTTCTTGAATCGTTACACGGTACACCTGAATGCTCATTTCTCTCCAGAAAGATAAAGGAAACATTTGAAAATCCATCTTAATTCTAATTATGTTAGTATCGGTTGTAATTTCATGTTAATATGATTGCATGTGACACTCTGATTATGATATTTTCATTGGAAGTTTCATTTTGTTGTTGCCCCAATTTATATTAAATACTAGTTTCGTGTTATCCCAACCTTTGAAGTATTTACGTTTCAAACTTTTATCAATATCTACTTATAATCAATACAACTTGAGACAAAAGCCTTCGAAACTTAAGAGGTATCGGACATAATAAATATATAGGTAATCGACGCAGAAAGATAATGGATTTCATTTTTCATATTATTACCACGTTTTAAAGTAGAACCCAATTGCTTGTTTGTTCTTTTTTTTCCTGTCTCCTAGATCCAATATCTTGAGTCTATCAATTACCTTAGGATCATAAATGTTTTTCTTTGCAGTACCGAGGTTTTTTAAGGAATTTGATTCCATTAAACTAATTGCATTAGTGTTACAAATTGAATGAAGGAACAGAGTCTTCAGAAGTGAAATTTAAATCAGCCAATGTCTACTTTGCGGAAAAACTCTTATCTATGACATCTATTGAAACTGATTTCAGTAATAATTATTAGTCTGTTATGTGTGATTATTTATAAAAATAAGGTTATTAAGTTTTAAAATATTTGTAATGCTAGAAAAAAAGATAAAAATTGTTAAATGCAAAGAAGAATATTCATATAATTATAAACCAATAGCATGGTAATCTCATTTTTCTTTACTACAAGGTAACCAATGTAGTTCTGTCCATTTTAAAAAGAAAGAGAATACCCTATACACTACCTGTAAGTAATCGCTATCAGCATACAGCACCTATACTGCCAATGATGCGTGTCTAGATGCGGAGCATTGCGTGAAAACTCGGTGGTTTTGACTCAAAAACGAGTTGTATTCTGAAGGGCCGTACACACGCAGGGTTTTTTCAGTCTTTCCACCGGACTTTTTGCTAAGCTCCTCCCACTTTTTCCACGCGACTTAAATTTTGCACCGAAAGTCCGAGACTTTTCAACAACCTACATGTTCTATTATTTTCCCCCAATCAAGAGGTGCAATTTTGTATATCTTCGTATAGCTACTGTCAACTCATAAAATATATTGTACATCTAATAACTGGATTGGTGTTCATTTTTAGACAATCTTTGCTCCATTCATTTCTTTACCATTGAGGTAAAGAATTCTACTATTTCCTTTTTATAAAAGACTTCCAGTAAAATTGATAATACCTAGTAATGTTTCTTTAAACTTTTTTTTAGTATAGTATATTTTAGTAAAATAAATATTACTATCTTTATTTTATCTATTTCAACATATTACCTATTAGCTAATACCTTTATTTTATTTATTATAACGCAATACATATTGTACCTAGTACCTATACGTATTAATACTTTTACCTAAACTTTATATAATAGCTAAATTACATTTGTTGAGTGGATTAGATTAATCATTAAATCAAATGAAGCGAGAATAATCTCGGTTAGTTTATTACTAAATATTGTAATAAACTTCATAAAAATGATCAAACTAAGTTAATTAGTAACTAAATAATCTTAGTAATCAAGGTAGGTAGTTCTCTAGTAATTAATTAATCTAGGTAAAAGTAACTAACCTATACAATTAGTAAATAACTAACCCAGGTAATTAGTAATTTTAACTATCCTAGGTAATTAACAGTTACTAACTACCTAGGTTAGATACCTAGTTTAAAAAATAGAGGAGGGCTATGTCGCCGATATGAGTAGTAAATTGCACATGTAAATCCACGAGATTAAAAAGTCTATCCACATGTGGATGCTATTGACTTTTGAATCAAAAGTCTGGTGGAAAAGCGGAGAAAAAAGTCTGGTGTGTACGGCCCTTGACTATCCTAATTTTTTTATACAATCAGGTGCTCATGCACCAGAGATGAAAAGTGAATCCTGTACGAAACTCAGGATGCTGCCCCTCACTCCGCAAGAACCACTATGCTCCCAAGCATTAGTTTACCTTTACCTTGTACTGGTGGTCAGTTCATCAAGTGATTCATTATGAGAAACTACTATCGGTCAAATCGGTCACTGGAGACCTATCTTTACCCGCAGCAATTTAAGAACGAGTGTAAAATGCATTAACCCTAATAACCTAGCCCTTCGTGCTGGAGATTTTTCCTAATGGAAAAATATTAATAATTAATAAAGTTTTCTTTTCATGGCATTTACATTTTTGCATAATTTCATACGTTTAGACAAAAACTAAAGAGATAAATGGTAAGAAACTCACATTATGAGCATATATTCAAATATATAAGGAGTATATAACTCTCTCCAGGCATGAGTGTCTTTGAGAACATAAGGGTGAATGTCTCACTATAATCAGTTAACTAGCTGTAACCCTGAGCAGCTTAGGCCCAAACTATACTGGCGGTGCCACCGCCGCGTTGCTACTGCCCTGTTTACGCATCTTCAATTAATCACGTTTAAATTAATGGAAAAACAAAGTTGCAAAGTATACTGGCGGTGCTACCGCCTTGGCAGTCTGCGTTGCTACGGCGCTAGGCGGTGGCACCGCATCTGGATGCGTTGCCGCAGTAGCACCGCTTGCAAAGTATACTGGGCAGTTTCACCGCGGCAGTCAAAGTATAAGCACAAACACAGACCAGTTTAAAGTAGAAGATATCCCAATACAGCTAATATTTAAAAGAATATGTAACTGTATCTTTTTTATATATAATTCTTAACATAAATTTTTATTTACATAAATTTTTATTTACATAATTTTCTATATACATATATATTTATTTACATAATTTTCTATAGACACAATTTTCTATAGCCATAATTTTCTATATACATATATATTTATTTACATAAATTTTTATTTAGATACATATTTTTTGTATAGCTGCATTTTTATTACATAACTTTTTAAATTTTATATATATTTTTCTTTTACTATTGATTCCCCATTAATTTTGAATCAACATTCCATTTCTATTGAAACTCCGTTATTCATAACGGGGAAAGTACACTAGTTTTAAATATCTAGCGACTGTTGGTACGTTAACGTGGTATCAATCATTCTTACTACATATCGTTTTTGCATTATTTATGATATTATTATTGGGAATATTTTAAGATATCTCCTAATAAGAAAATTATATTTTTGTGATGGTAAATATTCACATTCCTTCATTGTTTCAATATATTTACATATAATCTGATATAGATCTATTTCATTTTTGTGTAATTTGAACATGTTCGTTTTTATTTTTGTTGATTCACAATTCACGCCAAAAACCAAACATTCCGCTGCTCTAAAAGTTAGTTTTTATAAAAGCTAAAAGTAAGCTTTTTATAATTCTTAGTATTTAATAAAAGCTAAAAGTTAGCTTTTTATATTGCTCTAGAAATGAGCTTGTATAATAATTAGAATGATCGTTATTCTTATAGAGCTGTGTGAAAACTTCAGATTTTTTCAGTCAATATATACCTATAACTGAATAGTGTTGTAAATTTATTATTTTTAGAATAACAGCAGAATTCTTGCGACAGATAACTAAAACTAAAATAGGTACCTATAGGTTGCTATATGACCAATAGCAAATTTAGAAGAATCATTCACTTGTATAGCCTATATCCCTAAAAAAATTTAATAATCTGTAAAGCCAATTGATGTTTAAAACACTGTATAGACTGCAAAAAACACTGCAAAACGTATCTGGCGCTGTTTCACAGCCCAGTATACTTTACAAGCAGTGAGAACGCGGCAGTACTGCCGCGTTCTCACTGCCTAGTATACTTTGGATTTTAAGAAGCAGTAGCAAAGCAGTAGCACCGCGGCGGTGGCACCGCCAGTATAGTACGGGCCTTAGCGAGATGTGCCAAATTATTGTGAATGCCAAATTTCGTACTGAATGGCTAACAGTAATATCTTATAATTTGTTTCTTATATTTTCCAGTCACATTTTTTATAAATGAAAATTTGATCTTTGTCGTTTACAAAGAAATGTGTAAATATTGAAAGAGAGCTAAACGAAAGAGCAGGTTTTGAAGCACCATTGGCTGGATAGTGAGCAAGTTTTTGAGGGCTAGAAATTTAGGGTTAAGCTAGAATTAGCCAGCTTTGGTGTAGTATTCATACCTGCCCGAAGAGTATGTTTTACAAACTTAAATTTAAAACCTGTATTCCTTATACGTATTTTTTTCTTAGTTTAAAAAAAATGTTTCAATGTCATAGGTATAATTTTCCACCATGGCAACACCGAGCCGCATGTCACGTGAGTGGTCAGGGATACCAACAACAACTTAGGTGGGAGACTTTGTGGCATTTGCTTAATTCATCCACCACCTCAATCCATCTATTGTCAATCATATTCGTGAGAAATCTTAGACCAATGGAGTAGAATTCCAAAAATCCCCATGTTTTACAGTAAGGAAAGTTAACAGCTGGAAACATGTTCGAATTACTTCGAAGACTTAAAATAATTTATCCAAATTGTACCTCGTTTTCTTTTTATTCGTTTTAAATGGACTGAACTAATTTGTTTACCATGTATTACTAAAAAGTTATATTCTGATATATTCAAAGTAAATATTATTACTCAATAACCATTACTCTTCCTGTCTCCATAAATACAAAGCTAAGGAATAAAGGAGATTTGTTTCTGAATTGAAAGACGCCATTTTTAGAGACTCAGGCAAACTCTTGAAAAATATAAACCGACGCTTCGGCATTTTATTCGAAATCTTCAGTTTCCGAATTTGCATCTAACGAAATATCTGAAGTACTTGAAGTTTAAGAAGCCAATTCGAACAGACAGACAAAATATCAGGAATTCAGAAGCAGTAATGGACTCGAGAGTTTTAAACTTTTCTCAGACGTTCCATTTATCAATTAGAATGTTCTTCATTCTAATATTTGATAGTTCAACATTTTAAAAACTATCATATTGAAATTCATGATGCATTAAATTTGATAAAGTTGCTCATAAATTGAAAGCTATGTATGTATAATTATGATTTAAAAGTTTACTTTCAAATTTAGGTTGTATATAAATTGATACAACTTAAGCCATTGTTGCCAGAATTCAGTTAATAAAATGAAAGAAAGTAATTCAGGGAGGCGTCTATATCTCGGAAACTTGAACTTCCGAATAAAATGCAGTGTCGCCGGTTGACTTTTCCACGAGAGTTTGCAGAATTTTCTGGGAAAAATGGAAGTTTATTCAGTTCTGTACAAATCCCTTGCATTCACTTTTGTGATGAAATATGATTCTGGGTAAAGACAATATTTCCAGTATAACAACAATAACTTTTTAGTAAAAACAACAGTTCCTGAATTTTCACTGCGATATTTTTGTGTATAAGAAACTCTTCATCAAGATTTGATTTATCGAATAATTTACAAATATTATCGGAATTGGAATTGGTATTATATAAAACTCTTAGTTCTACAATTCACATCGTAAAAAAATACCTTATATCTTGTTAAATTAAGTGAACGAGTATAGTTCTGATGTTAATTTTACCTATCTTTCCTAAAGAAAGAATAGTACTTTTTAATTATGTTCATCTGTATTTAGTTGATTGGGGTTTGGCTGTGAAGTAGTTTTTAATTTTGTTTTAATTGTGTAAAAAATTTAATAATCAAATGTGAAAAACCTAAACATTTCACTGCTTTGCCCAAAAGACCAACATTGGTCTATTATGGGCTTGATTTCATTTAAAAAAAATATTTGTAAATTTTTTTCATCCATGCATTATACTTTGTGTAATTTTCTTTTTGATTTCAATAAAGTTTTCATTTTCATTTTTCGTTAATGGGTACAATATCAGCCAAAATTAATTTGATATAAATTTCCAATCAAATCCAAAGATAGGAAAGTGTATTCTACTTTACTTAGATGTAGAATAAATATTGAAACATAGAAAATTAGAGAGAGAAGCTACATTATACAATAATGTGTAACTCTTCACCTCTAAACAGTCTTAGCAATAATGTAGATTAGGAAGAGAGAGAAGCTACATTATACAATAATGTGTAACTCTTCACCTCTAAACAGTCTTAGCAATAATGCAGATTAGGAAGAGAGAGAAGCTACATTATACAATAATGTGTAACTCTTCCCCTCTAAACAGTCTTAGCAATAATGCAGATTAGGAAGAGAGAGAAGCTACATTATACAATAATGTGTAACTCTTCCCCTCTAAAAAGTCTTAGCAATAATGTAGATTAGGAAGAGAGAGAAGCTACATTATACAATAATGTGTAACTCTTCACCTCTAAACAGTCTTAGCAATAATGCAGATTAGGAAGAGAGAGAAGCTACATTATACAATAATGTGTAACTATTCCCCTCTAAACAGTCTTAGTAATAATGCAGATTAGGAAGAGAGAGAAGCTACATTATACAATAATGTGTAACTCTTCCCCTCTAAACAGTCTTAGCAATAATGTAGATTAGGAAGAGAGAGAAGCTACATTATACAATAATGTGTAACTCTTCACCTCTAAACAGTCTTAGCAATAATGCAGATTAGGAAGAGAGAGAAGCTACATTATACAATAATGTGTAACTCTTCCTCTCTAAACAGTCTTAGCAACAATGCAGATTAGGAAGAGAGAGAAGCTACATTATACAATAATGTGTAACTCTTCCCCTCTAAACAGTCTTAGCAATAATGCAGATTAGGAAGAGAGAGAAGCTACATTATACAGTGGGGGAAATGGCTGAGAAACTCTGGCTACTTTGGATGGTGAACTTACACACCGCAGTTAGATAAGTTAGAGGGGGGGGGGGAGAGGGAACTAAATTGGTGGTGGGGATTTGAACCTCTTGGGGAATTAATTGGGAAGATGCTGTAGTAAATGGAGAATTAGTGCAATTGAATCTCTTGGTGATTGATATATATATAATATATATTGAGAAAACATACTAGGAAATGACTGTTTTAGCACTATTTGATAATGATTACAATTCACAATTTCTTTAGTGATTATTTTTTGTGTGTTATTTCTTCTGTTGATTTGAAAGTAATAATTAAATTTAAAAAAAACTCACAAATCCGGTCAAATAGAACAACTGATTTAATAAATCACATTATGACTCTAAGATTTGATAACACAATTAGATTATGACTCTAAGATTTGATAACACAATTAGATTATGACTCTAAGATTTGATAACACAATTAGATTATGACTCTAAGATTTGATAACACAATTAGATTTTCATGTAATAAATATATTTTAAAAACGAACAAGATCAAATTATAATATGCATAACTAATTGTACAGTTGAAACACCTCATTCATACATTAATAAAATGATTAACATAATAATAAGAAAAACAATAACGCAGTCTCTCCCCTGACAGTGTCTCATGCCATCAGCTCTCAGTCTCTGATTCCTCCAGAGAGTCTGATTCCTTTGCCATCCTCTCTGACACACCAGGGAGAACTCTGACAGAACTACTAGCAGTGTCTCCTTAAGTCCTTCCATCTGATTGAATTCAAATAATCCTAAATCCTAATTTAAATATAATAATACAATGTAAGAATATTCAAATTTTGAGGATCATTTTGATGTTTCTAAAATATTAACAGATCCACTACAGCAGTTTCTTCTGAGATGTGCTAAGTGCTGAATCATGAAATGATGAGAACAAATATTAGTCTACATAGTCGAGAGGCTAATTAAACTTATGCAATTCGGTAGAAGAGGTAAAATTTGAATCTGAACATCTTCTTTATGAAGTGAATACAGACGCATGCTAATGAAGTGCTTACATATGTGCTTTTAATCTGATTCTAATTATCGTGAATATTTTGTACAAATAATTTTTAGAGAATTTTGTACTCTAAATATATTAATACAATGAAACGTGTTCTAATTATGAGGAGAATTTTGATACTGCTAAATAATTTGCTTCAGATGTAATATGATATCCTAGATAAAAATGATATAAATACCTACTTCAATTTTGGCTATTTGAATCGAACCAAAAGAACAGTCATTTTTGTATTTGTATAAAAACGTTTAATGTTTATATATTTGGAAAAGAGTTTAAATTGTAACTTTTTTTTCCGAGTACTTCTTTTATTTAAAAAGTTCTCATAGTTGTATATATTGTTTCAATTTAGTTATTAATCTTTATCAAACTTAATTTAGAATAATTACACTTAATTTACAGTAATTACACTTAATTTACAGTAATTACACTTAATTTACAATAATTACACTTAATTTACAATAATTACACTTAATTTACAATAATTACACTTAATTTACAATAATTACACTTAATTTACAATAATTACACTTAATTTACAATAATTACACTTAATTTACAATAATTACACTTAATTTACAATAATTACACTTAATTTACAATAATTACACTTAATTTACAATAATTACACTTAATTTACAATAATTACACTTAATTATCAATAATTAAACTCAATGCATTTCCATGAAATGCCCTAATGAATAATTCTGTCTAAATTATACAATTCCGAAAATATTATCTTACATCTTTTGATATTTATTTTAGTCGATGATGATACATTTAACACATGTAAATGTTTCATTTAACATATTTATAAAAACCTTTGTTCTACACAGAGAGAAAGGCATTCAACTTGTTCTCTTCATACGAAAAATAAACATTTCTTCAAGCAATATGAAACGTATTTCCTTTCTCTACCAAAATGGAATTTCTCGAGATGAAACAAAACAAATCAAGACCAAAAATGACGCAATCAGCTGCAGTTTTAGCTCACTAGATGTTCCTCACTACTCAAGAAATTTTAAATTCCGAGTTGCCGAGAATTCAAAATGAGTTTTACTGTTGGGATGAAACGAAGAATTCGGCAGAGTGTCTTATCTCCATTTGGTGGTGTGATATTTCTCACAGGGAGATTGCATGGCATTACTGAATAAAATTTACACTGATTTATCAGCTGGATATACTTGAACATGAAGAGGATTTGTGAGCAAGAGCTTAACTTTCAATAGTGAGATATATTTGAGTTTTTATCAATCATTGAGCAGTTGAAGATTATATTTATGCACATCTTGATAAGAATCTGTGGTAGGAACATGTTTGAATATTTAAGCAATTTGTTTGTCGGCGAGGAGATGTAATAGAAAATCGTCATAAAATGATATCAACTTTCGATATTTTAGGATTTACTAATGATTAATACCTTTCTAGTAAATTGCATTCCTAGCTGCAGATTCGGAGGGCGATAACACTTGACTTCAAGGAAGCAATTCTGTAGTTCCTCTCAACCATTTCAGCAAAGACTCTCCTGCACTAATTACAAAACACTTGGGACTCGTGGAGGAAAACCAAGTGAGGATTTAAAACTAGTGACTCTATCCGGATACTGTGAGTCTACCAATGAGAATCTGTGGCTCTAATGAGTCAATAACTAAAGCAGCAATGATGACTCTATGCATAAAATGTTGAGGAAAATGAATGGATAAATATGTGATTATATTAAGAAACTGTGATTTTATAACTGAAAACCTGTAGCTAATCGAAAACAAATTGAATCATCAGGTGAACAACAACTAAATAAATTAGATGCTATATTTTAGCATAATTTTTCTCATTTATATTTGTTTGTAGCATAATTATCTATGTATTATAGAAACTATAGTCTTCAGAATGTTTTAAAGCAATACAAATTCAAATAAAATAAAAATATTATTATAATTATCACAGTTTCTACTATTATACACCAGCATACAGATTTAAATCATCACTTCATTTATAAGTAACTAAAAAATACTGTTTCAAAAGCCTAATAGAACAGTACTACATTTTCAACTAAACTCTCATTTTAATTGGTATCCATGATTCCTTTTGGTAGCATGGATTAATATTTCAAATGATGTGATCGAAAATGTGGATCTGCTCCATATCTAAGGATTTGTTTGCCCTAGGTTAGATTCTATGGGGCAAATTTATGTATTGTAATCTGCAGAAAATTAAAATGCAGAAATAAAATCTACATTTTGCTCTCGGAACCAAATCAATCGATGCTATGTTTCAACTGCCTCCAGGGATAAATATTTTAACTGACATTCGCATGCAGATTTATGTAGCAATGGTAGAGTATTTTTAAAGGAATATTCATGGCGAGAAAGAAACTATCGGTTCATTTAGTACATTGTATAAATAATAGTGTGTGATGGAACACTTATACTGTTATTCACCTTAACAATTATTCACCTTAACAATTATTCACCTTAACAATTATTCACCTTAACAATTATTCACCTTAACAATTATTCACCTTAACAATTATCCACCTTAACAATTATTCACCTTAATAAGTATTCACCTTAACAATTATTCACATTAACAATTATTCACCTTAACAATTATTCACCTTAACAATTATTCACCTTAACAATTATTCACCTTAACAATTATTCATCATCATAAAATCACAAATTTTCCTTACACAAATATACACTGAACAATTGAACATATATAATAATACATATATACAATTGTACTTATATAATTATGATGCAATAAGTGATTCTTACAAAAAGATTCTTGGTATCAATTATTATCTAATTTGAGTGATAACAGGTAGTTTCACGATATTTTTTCAATCAATTTATTATGTTGAATTCGAATTATATTCGAGTTTTTCCATATTATACATGTTAATTGAATTGTACTTTTTTTATTTAATAATTTTTATAATTAGAATAATTAAGAGCATCATTTATTATTATTCTAATACTATTTTCACCATTTGCATTACGACACCGAATATACTCTCGTAGTAAAATTCTAAACAATATAGTAAAGAAAGGTACTTGTAATTAGTAATTTTCCATGCTATTGCAGTGATTACGCTTAACAAAATGTAGAAATAATAACAATACATCGTAATGCATATAGTAGCTATTTTTTTTCATGATAAAACGTACAAAATAGATATTTCTTTATAATAGAAATTTTATATTATTCGCATTTTACAACTTTTTCCCATTAGTTACATCAATCTAAGTTTATAAGTACTAATATATAGCAATAATGATTTTTAATCGAATTGTATTAATTCTTTGTTATGAATATCGAATGTTCAGTTGAAGAATGTGAAAACAATTCACAGTCGATTGAAATAGATTTAATTAAATGAATCTAATTGAATTTGTTTTTATCATCAAAATTGATTCCGAATATGTTTTCTGTAGTAAGTTGAATTCTACGTCAAATTCTTCTAATATTTGATTCACTTCATAATTTTAATTATTTATCATATCCTCATATATATAGAACCAAATTATTATAGATTAGCATATTTAGAATATTTCAAAAAAGATTTTGATATATATTGTGTTCCGTATAGTCTAGCATTCTAAAACTAAAGAAAAGAGCGCATAAGTTTTTTCAGAGACTGTCTTTACCGCATAAGTTTCTATCGATACAATGCTGCAAGGATAATATTTTTAACGATAGCTCTTCTCTGATTGGTTGCCTAGGAGGAGTAGCCAACAGTGGGCGGAGCACTACACCGTTTCCACCTCCTATTGGCTCCTCCTCCTTGCATCTCAAATAATAAGAACTTTGAACCTCTCAACACAGATGGTTGTTTTGTATTTCATTGTATCTTCTAGTTTGTTGTACTGCGTACACTTCATTATTGCCTAATGGCCTGACAGGGGGAAGGAGGGTGAGTTCGTTGATGAAACGTTCACGATACACTTATTAGTCAATCTCCATGGCCAATCAATGATTTAGTAACCGTAAAAACATTACCATAAAAACTGTAACTACTTTATAACTACAGTATATTCTTAGTGATAGTAACCTTTTAATTTTTAATCTTAAAGGTGCCACTCATAATTTTCAACATAAATAATAGTCAATGGTGCAATTCTTTGAACTATAATTATTAAGATCATCAGAATGATCTAGCTAGAAAATGAAATACAATAGATATAATATAAAATAAATTATAATACTGTTGGCTGAGGAAATTCTTATTGACTTTATGAACTATATTAATAATTTAAAATTCGTTAAACTAATTTTTAAGTATTTCTATTCGCTAATAAATGTGTTGAAATAATTTACATGAAACTGAAATTCTCACCAAAAAATGGAAAAATAGAACGATTCAATCTAACCTCCCACCCGTTAAATCTTTGATCAAATTTTAGAAAAATAATTCCTGATGAGACAAAATATCCTGAGAGGTTCCTATAACAGTCCTTGTTAGGCTGTTCAGAACATTATGGAGAATGAGAGAAAAGTCTTCGAAACAACTTAGATTTAGGAAATGAGAAGAATACGAATAGCCTTCATGGTTCAAGAATTTTTTACAGCATGCTAGTCGAAGTACTTAAAATTGACTAAAAAATTCTATTCACACCAAAGTGAAACGAGTTTTCAGCCATAACAGCTTATCTGAAAACTTTTAAGCCATTTCCCAAACTGCAGTTTGTGGTAAAATGTCTAGAGAGGATGGTGCTTGGGAGGTGAAATATTAGATCATTAGATCGTTAACTTACCTCTTTTAAAGAACAGCTTCTGGAAAACTTACCGAAATCAGTATTATCCTCTGCTTGGATTTCGATACCTATTGGCAATACAGATACTCTGCGTTTCCTAACTTTTCCTTCTTCGTTCATTGATTGGCGATTGCAGTATAAATATGACTTTAAAAAAAATCATGAATAACATTAGAAATTTTTTAAGTTTTGAGATTTGTAAAAAAAAAAATAATTTAAAATGAATTTCCTTTGAAAATTAATCTACATGAATTTAATCATATTACTGATTTTAAGAAAAGTGAAAATATTTCTCTATAATTAAAAAATATGCAATATATACAATTGCTGAGTAAATAACAAACTGCATCATAACTTAGTGAAGAAATAAGTGGCATAAAAATATCTGAACGCACTTCAATTACACATCTTCAATATTCTCCATTTATATTTTCATTAGGCAACTTTAGCTGCAAGTAAATTACATACAACTATATTACACACTTATTCTTCATTTACCAGAGGTTATTGGACGTAAATCTGAGACAGAAATAGCCAAGCTATTGATAGTTAATGCCTCGTAAGGCAATATTACTGCAGCCTGATACCTTTACACCATTTACAGCAATGCCTTTTGCATCCAATGTTTGTCAGTAAAATAAAGTGTAGATATTATCAATATTTTATTGCATCTGATTTATTTGAAGCAGCTCTACATGTTGTTAAACTTTCTTCTATTCTTCAGCAATAAAAACCAATTCTAGCGGCGGTAAATGTAACTCGTTTATATGCGTTTTTTGCAGCAGAGTTTCAGATGTTCTTCGAACTGAAAAAAGATTCGAAATCTTGAGAACCTATTTTTTTCTTAGAGTGTAGTTCAGAAATTGAATTGATTTCTTTTTGGGGTGTTGCTCAAAATTGAATTGTTTTCATTCGTGGATTATTTGAAAACAATATAGCTTTAATATAAATATTCTTACCTACCTTGTACGGACATTTATTGTTTTAAAGACATTATATATTCAACTATTTTTGCAGTTTGATTATTCTGTTAGTAGAGATTTCATAACAATACCCTCCATATTTTTTAATATTCTCTTAGTTACATCATGAACACATATATTCCGCTGTTCAGGTAATTCCTCTTTTGTTTGGCCAGATTATTATTTTTAATGAACAATTATTAATGATGAGAGCAAAATTGAAATTGCTATTTATAATTTTAAAGACACTGACAGATTCATTAACCAAATTAATTACTTAACTTATTATTTCTATCAAAACTGTGTCGAATAGCTAATAAACGAACTAATTTCACATATTGCATTGAAATATAATTTAAAAAACAGTCTGATCGAAGACTACATAAATTCCATAAAATTGAACAAATCGCTTAATTCTTACACATGTTTCTACATCAGTTACAAACACCGAGAAGTTTAGTTTTTCAGTTCAAAGTTTCCTCTAATCGATTGGCAGTGTTAGTTTTTTTGTCACCTTTAGAGTTTTTTCGTAACGTGGAGTCTCTTGACAAGGTTTGCGAGCTGTTTCAGTTTACGAGGCAATTTTGGTTATGAAGTTACGACTTTCGCTTACTTCCCTCACACGAGAATCTCACTCCCGAAAATAAAACAATAAAGAGTTTGAGTTGAGGAGAAGGAGAGTTGTTTGATTTCTTTAGTTAGTTTGGAATTAATGGTCGACAGCGTCAATAATTTAGAAGTGAAATATTATTCTACGGTAATTATTTCCTTGATTTTTGTTCAAAAAACTTTAGTTTACAGGATAGATTTGACTGGAGGAATCCAAATGTTCAGTTGCAGCCCTAATTATTCCATTTTTAATGGAGAATTATTTTGCCAAAGAGCATATATATAGAACCATGCATTTATTGAACAAAATATCATTGATGAATCACGGAAAATAATCATAAACTGAAATATATTTTGAATTAAAAAAATTTATTACTGAAAATTACAATTTGAAAACATTATAGACTGAATTTTTTTATAATATTTCATTTAACTTATATTGCCCTTAACATTTTTGCAATTAATATGTCATTAATATCCCAACATGAAATTATTGATCGAAATAACAAATTCGTGAGCAGAATTTATAATAAATTTCCTGCAGAGTTGAATATTACATTTTTCTCTTTCATTCTGGTATGTGAGAAGATAATTTCATATCCTTTTATTCAAATTAGCTTGCATAAATTTGGTCATCCAATTGGCTTTTTCTTGGCTCTAAGAGGTATTATATAATTGAGATCTCGTTTTTCTTTTCTTTATTTTTATCTTTGTATCCACCGAATTTAAAACCAAAAATCATTTTAGCGATATGGTATTGTGAGGTTGCAAATTTAATAGTTTGTCCTTATTAAATATATATTTTACAGCGTGGTTGATTTCATAGAGCCACTTTCCAGTTCGATGACCTTAGCAGGTTTCAAATTGTATCCATTTCTCTCTGAATCTATACAGTTTTTCCTATTTTTATATATAGCTATGAGCAATAAATTTTAATGAATTAATATTTTAGGCAACAACATTTGTAGTTGAATATGAAGTTGCTAAAGTTTCATAAACTTAAACACATAAAAACATTTAATCATTGCGAAATTGCTATTTTCCTTATGTAATATTGTTTATGTATATTTGCGGAAACTGCACAAATCAAACTATCCTATAAAATTAACGAAACATTTTGTAAATGTCTGTTGCTGTGCAGTAAGTTCACCGCCCTAAATTCACCGCCCGGTAAGTTCACTGCAAGTTAATTCACCGCAAGTTAATTCACCGCAAGCTAATTCACCACATGGTAAGTTCACTTCAAGCTAATTCACCACATGGTAAGTTCACTGCAAGCTAATTCACCACATGGTAAGTTCACCGCAAGCTAATTCACCACATGGTAAGTTCACTGCAAGCTAATTCACCACATGGTAAGTTCACCGCAAGCTAATTCACCACATTATAAGTTCACTGCAAGCTAATTCACCAAATGGTAAGTTCACCGCAAGCTAATTCACCACATGGTAAGTTCAGCGCAAGCTAAATTCACCGCAAAAAACAATTGAAATTTGCAATAAGTATGATTTCAAAGATGATTAACAAAGGCATATGGTGTTGAAAAAAATGCAGGTCTTTTGGCAGCTTTCAGTTGTTCATTAGTTATTGTTGTTACAAATATGTCCAACCATAGCAATAAAAACGTCGAAGATTGGTGCAAGGGAATCAATGAGCAAATGGCGTCTGTACATTCTAATATATGAGAGTTTTTAGAATACACCAAACATGAATAAAAACTAACAGAGAAATTATTGCTGAACAATATATTGGTGGAATAAGATGAAGCTGAAGGAAGAAAGGACTTCATTTAATCTGCTGCCCGTTTACAAAACTTGTTCTTGCCTATGACAAATATAGTGATGTTATTGACTATGTGCAAAGAATTAAACGCAATTTATTTATTTAATTTTAACCATTTTATTTAAATATTTTGTTCTTTTGCATATTTTATTGCAACGGTCATTTTTTGTCAAGTATTTAAAAAAAATTTCCTTATTAATTACAATCATTACAAACAGTTATCGCTCCCTTCTTTTGACTTTGATTCAAAGGATTTATCACCACATCTTACGAAATTGAAATCTACTATGCGGTGAATTTACCACTTTAAAAACTTACCTGTAATCATGACTGGTAAACCTTTTGGCCCAGAATTAATTTGAACGTATAGACACGATAATTTTCTTCTTGTTATATATGGATAAATAAAGCATATTAAACAATAAAAAATATATTTTTCCAAAATATAAATCACAATTCTGCTTAACTAATTGCTATAAAAACAGTTTCTCCGATCGTTCAATAAAAAAAGCTAAAAAAAGCAGCGTAAAATACATCAAAGTATAGGAGAAATCACGGGCATAATAATTGGTATCCGAAAGCAGTCCCTTGGAGGAAAAAAGCTCCCATTGAAAAAATCTCCCTGGAAAAAATGCTCTATGAAAACATCTTTATGCCCTATCTTTGTCTATTTCGAGACTTATACAAATGTATATCCTTAATTTTAATCCTTGACCATCAGTCTCAAGAAAGACGTCTAGTTAGAAACATCACATTTTTGCGCTCTGTATGTAGTTTTGTAGTCACTGTAGCTGTTAAAAGAAACGAATAGGGAATATTTAAATAAATTACAGACTGCTTTGGAGACACTTACTTGAGAATACAGCAGAGGGGATCAAAAATAAATACATTATTCAAGATAGACATGTGGAACATGAACATATGAGTGAAAAGTAATAAACAAGACAAACGATGGTATTGAAGTCTGGCACTGTGGCTTCGTAGTAGTGTTAGGTGTTCTCATCCAAATTTGTGAAGTTTCCTCAGATATCTTCAAAAGGGACAATAATTGTTTCATGAACTCCGTTTACTGCTGGTAATACCCCTCCTCCTCCAAAGAAGCGCAAATATAAAGATTGTTTAGTTAGACTGCGTAATGTTGTGGGAAAATAAAACGAATATGCTCAGTTGTAGACTATATGAAGGTTCTGTTCTTCAATATTATTCAGTTTTTATTCTTCAAAAAGACAAGGTTTTCTTTCCATTAGTAACAAGAATGTACCGTTAGAAATACAGTCTATAAACTGCATGTCTGTTTATTCAAACTGTTTCAATTTTGTACAAAAAATACATGTTTTTTTATATTTTATTTTTCCATTTTTTAATAAATCTATTAGGAAAAAAATAGGATAAGATTTACTATTGCATTTTTCATTTTTGTCCTCTAAGTATTTTTTTCGGCGGATATTTTCCTGAGGTATCTTTTCCTACGCGGTATTTTTACCTAGACCCAGCATGAAGGGTTACCAAATCCAAGAATATCAGAAATTTGAAAGAAGTTAGTTCAAAATTCGGTATACGTTAAACTGAAATTAACTAGGTTCATTATTAGTTACACAAATATTGTAAGTAATATCCAACTGATTTTTTTTTTTACTTTATGAAACGATGAAATAGAATCACTTACCCTGTGTTCAAATTAGTCTTGTTTATCTATTTGCAATCAAACTCAAATCTCCCTTTGAAACAATATACGAGTAACTTTGCTACATTTAATCTTAGTTGCGTAAAACATTAGAACAAACACCTGCCATCTTCCTGTCTCGAATTCAATTAAAGGAACCTCAGATAGCAGAATTTCGCCATGAATATTAATTTAGAATATCTTTTGGAGAACCTTTACAGTTACTTCATGGAGAATGTTCTGCTTGTAGTTCGAAGTGATACCAACTGGTGTCTTGGAAATGTTATTAATAGTTGTATTGTTATTGTAAGCGAACGCTGTGGAACGTTTAAAAGATCAGTACTTTTACAAATGATAGTCACTATATAGTTTTCATAATTAAACTAGAATGATATTTTAAAGAACCTTGATCATATTAACAAGCAAAAAATTGTGTCATTTCTCTTTAATTGAATACAGGTGAGTATAAACGAGGTATAAACAGGTATTGAACTGTACATATCACTAACAACAATTTGTTTTTGTCTGTACTTCCTTAGCTTGGCTGTACTTTCTTAGCTTGGCTGTACTTTATTAGCTTGGCTGTACTTTATTAGCTTGGCTGCACTTCCTTAGCTTGGCTGTACTTCCTTAGCTTGGCTGCACTTTCTTAGCTTGGCTGTACTTCCTTAGCTTGGCTGCACTTCCTTAGCTTGGCTGTACTTCCATAGCTTAGCTGTACTTCCTTAGCTTGGCTGTACTTTATTAGCTTGGCTGTAATTCCTTAGCCTGGCTGTACTTCCTTAGCTTGGCTGTACTTCCTCAGCTTGGCTGTACCTCCTTAGCTTGGCTGTTCTTCCTTAGCTTGGCTGTACTTTCTTAGCTTGGCTGTACTTCCTTAGCTTGGCTGCACTTCCTTAGCTTGGCTGTACTTCCTTAGCTTGGCTGTACTTCCTTAGCTTGGCTGTACTTTATTAGCTTGGCAGCACTTCCTCAACTTGGCTGTACCTCCTTCACTTGGCTGTACTCATTAGCTTGGCTGTACTTTCTTAGCTTGGCTGTACTTCCTTTGCTTGGCTGCACTTCCTTAGCTTGGCTGTACTTTATTAGCTTGGCAGCACTTCCTCAACTTGGCTGTACCTCCTTCACTTGGCTGTACTCCCGTAGCTTGGCTGTACTTCCTCAGCTTGGCTGTACTTCCTTAGCTTGGCTGTACTTCCTTAGCTTGGCTGTACTTCCTTAGCTTGGCTGTACTTCCTTAGCTTGGCTGTACTTCCTTAGCTTGGCTGTACTTCCTTAGCTTGGCTGTAATTCCTTAGCTTGGCTGTACTTCCTTAGCTTGGCTGTACTTCCTTAGCTTGGCTGTAATTCCTTAGCTTGGCTGTACTTCCTTAGCTTGGCTGTACTTCTTTTACTCTGCTGTACTGTCACCCAGCAACTGCTGTACAAAGATCCAAACTTCAGGGTATGTAAATTTCAGCTCAGTCGAAGGGTTAACTTCGGCCATTTGGGATTTAGGCTAAGATTGGTAATCCACAAGTGGGGGGATTTCGGCCACTGAATTTCGAGGGGAGGAGAACAGGGATTTGGGTAACAACATTAAATAAGTTATTCTATTGGAAAGAGAATAAAAAGGTTTTAGTTAAGCTAGTTCAACAATAAACACTTGTTATTTCATTGGAAAAATGCTCTTCAAATATAATTAGATTTTTAATTATAAACAAGAAGAATTGAAATTAGAATGATATTTGAAAATTATTAATTATTGTTTGTTAATTTCATATCAGGATGGTGTTACTAATTTTCATACGAAATATTTCATCATGTATAATAGGTAAAATTAGAATGCAAGGAAATATTTCAAATGAAATTATCTGTCTTTTCAGAGAAAATGTGATTATTGTACTAAATAAAGTATATATCTAGAACGAAAATACGATCAATGGCTTTGTTTACAATATTTCCCCATAGATGTATTATTATTATCTATTAATATTTTCATTAATGTATACAAATGGTTGACATATCTTCGTAAAGAAGGAAAAGGTAATCGATTTAAAAAATATATACACTATAACTAACTATTAATAGATTTTTTGAATTGCCACCATGGGAAAACTGCCACCCGGAAAATAGCCACTTAGGAAAATTGCCACTTTGGAAAATTGCCACTATATAATACATTAACAATATATTAACAAATTGAAAAAATATTTTACTCTACAAAAAAATACCGAACTGAATACAAAAGTATTCGAATTTTATGTAAATAACATTTCATCTTTCATTGACAAGTTAAAAAAAATTATTCAACCATGGATCGATCAATGAGCCTGAGAGGCACATTTCGGTTTGAAATTAAGCATAATTTAATAACTAATTGATTTGAGTTACAGAAATTCTTTGACTTTTATTGTCTAAGACGTAACTATTTATTGTGAAACTGATGCAACATGTTTTGTTGCTTAACGTGAAATTAATGTAGCAAGATTTTATTAATTAATAAAACTATTAGGTAATTTTTTTTTATTTATTATTGAAACTAATACAACAAGATTAAATTTATTATTGGTTTAACCTCTTCAGGGAACAATTAAACACATTAAGCTAAGAATTAATTGTGTATCAGCACACTCACACCCACCGACGGAAGAATTCACTTAGATTGTATAACTTGTCAAAATGAGATGTACACATTGTAAAAATTCTTATATATTATATTCTTGCATTCAGTATCAACATTGCATTCAGTACCTATGTTTTTTTGTGATTTTCAAAACAAAAATTCAGTATGAATTGACAATTTTCCAGGTGGCAGTTTTCCCACAGTGATAATTTTTCTCGGTGGCAATTTTCCGGGTGGCAATCTTTCCATAGTGGCAGTTTTCCCACAGTGGCAGTTTTCCCAGTGGCATATTTCCCAGGGCAATCTTCCCAGTGGCAAGTTTCCTTGCACAGAAGAAAAAAAAATTCATGCTTTTTATAATTTTGATATCAATTCCACTTACTATTTATTGTTCAATTTCATTGTTCTTAGTCTCAAATTTCAGAAAATATTAGTGCGAAACTTCAAATCGAAGAAATTTTCAACTCTTTAACACTTAATTTAGGCCAATTTTTTTTTATAGATCAATTTTAAATATGTTAAGAACATCACTTTTTTTTAAATTCAATTATGATTTGGAAAAAACTTTGGGTGGGTTCAAAATCTCCAATTATTATATGTGGCATATAGTCTACATTCAACTTTATGCTTCTTAATGCTGTAATATGTTTGATGTTTTTCTGATGTCTAAATTGTTAAATTTTCTTCAGGAAATCAGATATTTCAAAAACTAGCAAAATAAAATAATTTGACCACTTTTGAATAATATTTATATTTTTTTTTAATTTAAAATTTAAAATTCGGCTCAACTAGAAAGCAGGGCATCTTATACTAGAATAAACAACTTGCTGCAAACTGCAGCTGGATTAATTGAAATTTGAAAAAGTAAAGTTAAACTATGTATATATTAAGAAATGTCTTTCCGGAAATAGCGAATACTCAATAGATGTTGATAGAAGTTTTTTGAATAAAAAATAGTCAACAATTTTTTTTGGTTATTTTGACATATCTGATATCATAAAAAAATTCTAAATTTTTGTTTGGTTTTAATGATTTACACTACTAATATCTACAATTTGAGTCATGGTGGACTATATATGATATAAAGAAATCATATACGCAAAATGTGAAATGATTCGATTATATGAAATTCTATGATTTCTTCGCTGTACGCCTTAAACCTAATCAATACGAATTGATTAGGTTTATGACATGACGATGACACTCTATCGTCATGTTATGAACTATTGATAGTTGAACTGTCATTTTTATATTGATAGTTGCATCAAATATACAATATTAATTAGAAGATTAAACTAAACTGTGCAATAATATTATGATCTAACATAAAGTTAAATAAAATGAAGTTAAAAGTGGTAGCAATTTTATTTTAAAAAACAGAAGAGAAAATGACATATTACAAAATTAGTTTGTAAAACTAAGCATCCACCATCCCCTTTTTTCAGTTCTCCATTAAATAAATGAGTAAATTCTGTCAAAATCTTCTCTAGCTTTTTCTTCCTCTGAAAGTTCAAAAGGCAACTAAAGATGATCCAGTGGAAGCGTCAGGTGTCATTGTAGTTAGATTTAGAAAATTATGTACCGATAGTGGAATCTGATACGGTTGTTACAAATGTAGGGAGGTGCTGAGAGATAAATGAACTCGAAAAAATTAGGTATTTGCAGTTGATGTGAAATTATTCTTGTACTATGAAATGAAAATTCTAATTATGTAATGCTTTTTATGTAAAATTGGTAAGGATTTTATAAATATGAGTTATTGAAATGTCTTGTAATTTACTTTTCAGTTAATTGTAATTTAATGAAATTCAATACTGTATAACTTCTGAGATCAAATTTAGTCTATTTTTACATTAAAACAATACAATTTTTTTATCAAATCAAATATTCGTGATTCCTAATGTGTAAAGGGTGTGTTTTATTGTTATTAAAAATAGCACAGAAACCCTGAGGAAAAGGCAATTGCCTATCAATAGCTAGGAAAATAATCTAGGATCACACACAGCCCCATGCAGGTCCAAAATAAAGGAAAAACCATGTAGATATCAGTCCAATAGGTGCGAACTATGAATGCTCATTTAAACGCATCAAAGGAGCTGCCATAAAACACAGATTAGTGGATTTTATCCCAAATCTCAACATTCTTTGGAATGAATCTTTTACCAAACTTCGAGGTAAGAGGTTTAATGGTTTCAAATTGACATTTATGTCCACAAACACGACTAACAACCATCAGAAGGGGGCAGCTCTCTTCATATATGATGACACTCTCTGAATATTAAATAATTATGAAATAGACAATTCATCATTATTATATCCTAATTTCAATAAAGTTATAAACCAATAAGCTTGGAAATGCCAATCGAAATAGTGAGTAAATCGGTGAAGAAAATTAAGCAGTCAAAATGCTTATGTACAGTCAACGAAAAGTGTACCCGTACTGATCTTTTCACAGTTTACTAATTTCACATTTCCAAAGAGAAACTGTACTAATTGTATTACTTTTAGATATTTTATAATTGAACTGAGTACACGATGCCAAAATTTGTAATATTTGAAAATAATAGTAGATCATAAAACTCTTAATTGAGAAATAAACATCACGCAAAGATTCATTTATTTGATAGTGCGACGAAACGAATGTTTTTTAACAATGCAACGGCACCAAAATGTTTGAAGACAAAGTCATTAACCACTTTTCTTGCTGCCTGTCTCTTTTGTTTATCAAGCCTAGACAATATGGCTTTGAGCATCAAACATTATGCTAATTTAATCAACATGGCTGAAGGTAATTCGTAAACCTTCGACTTCTATTTTCTCTTCATTCATGAGCGGATGATATTCCTTATGGTAATTCCATCAGGAATCTTGATGGAAGAAAAATTGGATAGGGTCGAAGAAAAGATTGGACAACGAATATTGGAAACTCGGTTAGCTTTTTTGGATATTCATTTTTTTTTTTTGCAAAACCAAGATTGGCTGAAAAGGTGGAATTTATAACTCTCTTAAATGTTATTTGATACCTCTAGGCATTGTGGATATCATGATATTCTTATTACATTTTTAATAAAGTCACATTACAAGATTGTTACTCTAAAAGCGTGTATTATATTATCATTAAAACAATATATAATGAAAGAGTGAATAATACAAGTATGTCAGGTAATGATCACAAGATACGGGGTGGGAATTTCATTCAAATAATTTGATTGACTAACAGTAAATTACAAGAGAAAATAAAAATATTAAAAATATATAGCCTAATTTATATAATAGTTCATAACATATTTTTGTTTATAAAGGCAAACTTTAAACCAAATTCTCTACGAAAAGCTGGATATGGAACGAGAAGCTGTTCCTAGAGCCATCTCCAGTAGGTATACTCTGAGTTCGACAGTCGACTTGATATCCATACCTCCACGATGGATCTAGTGGAGATGAGACTGGAGTCCTTGGAGGCTGCGAGGCCTAAGTCCAACTCTGAGAGGGAGTCATAACGGTGTTCCCTGTTGAGATCCGGTCCGCAGAAGCCCCCCACACCACCACCTGATAGTTCCTTTGTCGGGCATTTATGGAACCAGGGATGAAAACTGCAACATAGTCAAGAAAGTTGCAAAAAATTTAAGGGCAAAACCCCGTCCTGAAACGAAGAGGTAGAACGATAATATGAAGCTAAAAGAAAGAGCTACAGTTCCACTAAATATGCAAACTGGACTGTGTTCCAAGTAGCTGCGTAGAGGGAATCGTGTTCTTTCCTTGTCCGATACCAGAATTCACAGAGTTGTAAAAGAGATTGGTTGTCTCGGAAAAAACAGGAATAATACCCTGGTATTTTCAGTTGGGGGAAATGACCTGTTCATTTACAGCAGAAGAATTGGCTAAACTAGAAAGATAGTGTCGACTAAACACAACTCCTCAAAGCAATCAAGATTGAGGTAAGCCGATGATGACTCATTGTGGCCGATGCATCAACCACTGTAAGACAGCAGGAGGAAAATTAAATTTTAACCTAATGTAATTATTAATAGACGGTGCATCGAAAAGGCTCTATTACAAATAGTAATAACGGTTCGTGAACGATTTCTTCTAATATTTCTAGTTCATGTTAACGTAATGCAATTTCTAACGAGCGAAAATCAGCGTATTATAGAAATTGGATGAAATTCATCATTGGATTCTTAAAAAAACTACAAAAATGCCCAAAAAGTTTCTTTATCACATGGTAGTAAAATATTAGGAACCTAATTTAAAAAAATATTGATGGAGTAGGGAAAGACCAATTCAACAAATCAGTTTGCAAATTGTAACAAAAAAATATTATGTATACCACGGTGTACGTATACCATAGCTACAAAACGTACTTCAATTTCTTTCCATCTCTCTCTCTCTGTCTCTCCATTTCAGTTGAAATAATTGATCAGAGAGAGTAAAGTGAGAGACTAGTTACTTTTCATTAGAAAATAGAGGCGTCCAAATTGACTCGTTGATCAAAATGAAGTCTTTGGAAGAATTACCGAGCAAGATTATATAGAGGAAAAATTTAGTCTTCTAAATGATAAAAACTCATTTCAGAGCATTAATGTGAGAGTTCAATGGATATCTATGTTCATTATTCAATTGGTATTGGAACTAGCGAAGGTTCTATCTCATTAAGTCTTTATAATTAAAGATGATGTCATTGAACAAGTTATATCTATATGAAATTTACCTGGTCTTCGTGAAATTACTTCAGCTGTATTATACTGATATATTTTATTCTTCAAAATATCCTCATTTATAATGTTTTTAATTCATTTTCGATTCGATAAGATGGATTCCAATTTAAAATACTAACAGTTGGAATGATAAAGATTTTCTGTATTCCTGATAGGTATATGTTTATTCCATTTACAATCAATAAAATATTTGCTTGAAAAGTGAGATTCCATTTGTTCAATTATCGAAAATAATATTCATGGTAGGTGAATGTATATATTGAATTCACAGATTATACTTAAATGCGCATCTATAGTGAATAAAAGGAAACTTAATATGCATACTTGATGCTTATTAACTATCCATTTAATTGGTATATACTCTAAGAATTCTAGAAATACCTATCCTCATATCAAAATTAATACATATATATTCATCTTTAGACCAATCCTACATCGTAAAAGCTTAAATATCTCTCAATAATGCATATATAACGGCCTCGCTTTCATTACACCCTGCTTCTATTAAAGTAGCAATAATTGCGAGGCATGACTTGATGTTATTACCGTTTATAAGCATAAAAAAACAGAGATATTTTTTTGTGGTGATTATTTCACGGTAATTACAACAAACATCAATATTATCATTCATATGAGGTTATTAGAAGCAATTGGTTCATAAATTTATTTATATAACAAAAGAAATTGCTATCATTTTGACTTGTCAACCACTCTAGTAGTTTAACCACTAGTTTTACCACTAAATCAGCTGTCAATATGATGCATTTATAGCACTCAATTCAATAGTATAGATAGACTTGTTATAAGCTATTCTATATCATTTTTCGCTGTATTTTTGAAATGTTAACGGCAATTAGAGAGAACGGCCATTTTATTTAGAGTATCACCACTGTTTATTGTTATTCATTTCTTCTGGTCGAGAGATATTTTTCTCTTCTTTGAACATTTAGATTGTTATATGTTTATCCCCTCTTTGAAGTCATACAGAAGAGCTGCAAATAAGACGATATAAAATTAGACTGCTATTCAACATGACCTATTATAGGACAAGTTTTGTGTTATTTTAGGACATGCAAAAATCTATATAGAATAATCATTATTTAAGTTTTATCTCAATTTGTATCCAAGATACGTACCAATTAAAATATAAGTTAAATAACATTGTGAGTTACCCCTGTCTTATTAAAATTTCATAATATGAATGAGTCGTGAATTGGTAATAAAAGCGGGACCTGCTTGTAACACATTAGAGTACCGAACAGAATTTATCTATATCTCGGAGTGGAATTTACATGGGATGAAATTAAATGGAGTTAAATATACCAAGAGCCCTCGGAACTGTTAATATAATCCAATTTAAATGGAATATCGCAAGAACTGTTGAACATCAATTAAGAATATCTTTTTTATAAATTAGGGAGATATCAGAATAATATTATTTCCATTTGCTTCAGGTTACAATTAGCAAAGTAATATGATATGATAGAACTAATAAACCTTAATTATTATTAATGCAAATCTAACTGGAATCTTCATTATAATTTGATTGGATTCATATTTTTCGTCAGCCATGCAAGAAATGTGGACATTGTTTTAAACATCTAATTTCTTTGATATAATATAAAATATTCCTAATTGTCAAAAATCATTTCGCTTTCATTTCTATTTCAAACTTTGGTGCTTCAGCAGGCAAAGAACACGAGTAATTAGTCAAATTAACCCGAATTATGCGATATTATAACGCATTATAATTAACCCAGTTATATGCGTAATCAAACAAGAAGCTTACAATTCTTCAATGACTTTTTTAATTATACTCTGCAAAAATAAGCCAAAATGAATCGGTATGAATTTTTGAAAGTAAGTTGATATTGTTTTTTATTGAATTGCATAAAATTTATGATAGCTTAAACTAAATATTAATCGTAAACCAAAATATCTGCAATAGATTAATTTCAATTTAAATTTAATCATCTAGGTTCATCGATGAGGATTTCCACTATCGTTTTACAAGATTGGCTCCGACTTTTGAAGGAAATTGGTGAAAAAAAAAATATATCAGAAAATTAGAATTTGAAAAGAATTCATATATGTATATACATTTCCATAGGAATAATATTAAATTGTGAACTACCAGGTATTTGAACTGATAAAACTATCAGGCAGTCAAAGTGACTGTTTTCATATTTTTCGTTATTTAATCTATTTTTTTGTGTCATTTAAAGTTAATAAATAATTATAATATAATATATATCAATTTTAATTTTAAAATTGATTATATATCAATATAATGAATTTTAATGATACTTTTCACTAACTTTATGTATCTTATTAAATATAAAAGTTAATCAATCTCAAACAATCCACCAATAATACAATATGATTAACAAATGTTTTAAAAATAAATACAGTCAAATTAACTGTTCGATAGTTTTAATGTTAGGTAATTAATTTAACTGATCTTCAAAGATGTTCGATGGCATGAGCTGAAATTCTCATCATAATTACATTATATAATTATAATTAATATGAGGTTGAAGTAATAATGTATCATATTATAGGTTGGTAGGAAATTATTGAGACAGTATTAAATTACCGAAGAGTAACTGGAGACCATAATGCACTTTACTGTCCATTTTTGTTTGGAGGAATGAAGGTTAATATGAAGTAACCAGTGTATTAGCCGTCCAAACTGACGGGACAATATTTTAATCTATCAACTAATATTTTTACTGTTTTCCATTATACAGATTTTTCTGTGTTTAGGTTTTTTCTGCTTTTTCCGTGTTTTAACCCGAGTAGCCTAGCCACTGGCGCGGGCGCACCAGACTTCATGGAAAAAGATAATAATTTTAATTTTGAAACGATTATTTTGAAAGTTGTTTTTCATGACATATATTTTTTCAGAAAATTACATAAGAAAGAAGGTGGTAAATGGTAATTATTTAATCAAATAAATTAGGAGTATATCAGAGCCCTCTCTAGTCATGAGATGCACGAGTATGTTTGTCTACATGAGGGTGAATGTCTCACTATAATCAGTCAACGGTGGTTCTAGGAGAATTGATCGAAAGCAATTGACCGAAAACCATTTATCGAAAGCAATTGATCGAATGGAAAATTGATCGAATGGAAAATTGGTCGAATGGAAAATTGATCGAATGAAAAATTGGTCTAATGGAAAATTGGTCGAATGGAAAATTGATTGAAAGGAAAATTGGTCGAATGGAAAATTGGTCTAATGGAAAATTGGTCGAATGGAAAATTGATTGAATGGAAAATTGATCGAATGGAAAATTGGTCGAAAGGAAAATTGGTCGAAAGGAAAATTGGTCGAAAGGAAAATTGGTCGAAAGGAAAATTGATCGAAAGGAAAATTGGTCGAATGGAAAATTGATCGAAAGGAAAATTGATTGCACATTAATTGATCGGAAGGAAAATTGATCGAATAGATCAGCTTCATTTTTTTCTTCCATCTGTGAGTGCAGCAACCGGTGCTTTATGTCCCTTTTTGTTACATTCCTTTGTAAGTGACTGCACTCACACAGTAGCTTTTCTGCATCCAAGAGTATTGTCACTGACGGTGTTAAGTGACTTTGTTCATGAATCCACTTTCCTTTCTGACTGCTTCTTCCTATCTCTTGTATTTAATTCCCTTTTGCCGTCAGTGATATGGCTTTTGGTTCCGAAACAGACGTTAAACCTATACTAAATTAATTAATTATTTAACTTTCATTTCACAAGTTATCTAGAACTATCTTAATTCTAGAACTAAGAAAACTCAAAGTTCTTCAAATTATAATATGTTTCTCAGCATATAATTATCTGTTATAGAAAAACAGTTGATTGAAGAAATGTTTTGCATAAATTATTATTATATATAAATCATTGTAACAAGATCTAATAGCTGTAATACATTGCAAGGAAGTTTCTCTGGTAATCCATGGTTTTAGTTATAATTGTCAATTAGTGAAAATAGATCCAATATCATATTCGATCAATTATTTTTCGATCAATTTTCCATTCGATCAATTTTCCTTTCGATCAATTTTCCATTCGATACATTGCTTTCGATAAATTGTTTTCGGTCAATTGCTTTCGACCAATTTTCCGGATCCCGTCAACGGTAACCCTTCACGGCTTAGTTTGATGTGCGAGAATATTTGCGCACACCAAGCTCTGTACAGAGTGACAAGCCCTGCCCATACTATAATACCTAAGAAATATTAGTTTCTTATCTTTGTTTGTTAATTTTATTTTAAATGACAAATTATTCTTTGGAATTTACCTATGGATGTGAAAATAACAAATGAAAGTTGAAATGGCGAAAAGTCAATTGGTAAGGATTTAATATGAGTGTTTGTGCGCCCGTGCCAGTGGCTAGGTTAGTGAGCAAACTTTTGAGAGTTTGAGACCCCTGAAATACATATATCGAGTAATTCCAGTTTCTGTGATATTTTCAATTTATTACTTCAATATTGATATATGTGTAATGGGGGGAGTGCCGCCCCCATACCCCCCATTTCTTGTTATAACGAAGTGTATTGCTGAGTTCAAGAAATCTTAATAACCTAATTTTCATTTTATTAATTTGGTATCTATGATACATATTTAATATAAATGAATTAATAAATATTTTGCGCCGCTATTCTGATAAAGACCCTTCAGAATTTTCTTAATGTTCGTTTTTTTTTCTCTATTTTCATTTTCTTCTCTTATTCTGTTTTTCGGATCATCGGGCTTCTGGAATTTCCGTGTTTTCATATTTTTCGATTTTCCGTTTTTTTGATTCCATATATTTCCTTTTCATATAATTTTTGGATTCCTGGTTTTCTGTTAGATTTAACCTGAACCTTATAATTAAATATTAAAAAAGAAACCTGTCAATTAGGAAGAAAAAAAACAATGCTAATATTTTTCCTCGTATAATTATTAATTGGCATTCTATTTAATATACAAAAGCAGAGGTAGTATAATCTTACAGTACAATATAAACAGTCTGCACTTTTACATTTCTATGCGAGCAATTTGAAATTTACATATATTTACATGCATATTACTGATAATAGAAAGTAAATCAGAGGATTTCGTGGATAAGAAATTGTCAGTTTCCGAACCTCAATCTTGTATAATTTTATTAGGATATATTCATTGATTTATTCATAAAACAATTTCTTACAGAAAATTGTAAAGTACAGTACAGCAATAAAGATTGGTAAAAAAGAATATTGATCGGCTAGCCTAACTAATGTTTTAACACTTAATATAGAATGTTTTATAGAAAGCTATATATTTTATATCATTAGTCACTGAAATAATATGAATGTATTCTATATGAACATAGTGTTTTTCATTGGGATGAAAAATCTTTAAGTTAGTAGAGTGTAATTGATTTATTGATGCTAGCTTCTTGCAAGTATATATGTATTATACAGTATGGGCCACTAAAATGTTTCCTCTTTTTCAAATACTTATAAATCGTTAACCAATGGACTAAAAAACTGTATCTTGGTCTCTTTTTGACCGCTTCTTATTGTACTATTAACTAATAAAAACTATTTTTATTTTATGGACAACGTTTAAGAACAGGTAAGCAAAGAGTGAGGGTAACTATTTTTGTCATTGC
>CANNZV010001319.1:0-83432 GCA_947561585.1 Caprella mutica | reverse complement strand
AATGTGATTTTTCCATCATCGATGAAAAAACGCAAGTGTGAAACACATTTTAGGAAGAGCTTTTTTCCGCCGTGTTAAAAATTCAAGTGTGAAGCGGGCCTTAACCATGCAATGAACATGCGAAGAACGAATATTCAGATTGAAACTTCGATGAGATCAAAATGACACTAAAGTTGTTCTATTTCCAAATAGTTTCCAAGGAAGAAGTGTAAGCACCCTGTATTAAAATTTCTACCAATACAATTTTTTCCTTTTACTCACTGCCTTTTAGTAAGTAAAATAACAGAGTTAGCTCTAAGAATGACCTTCGCGCAATGACAAAAATAGTTACCCTCACTCTTTGCTTACCTGTTCTTAAACGTTGTCCATAAAATAAAAATAGTTTTTATTAGTTAATAGTACAATAAGAAGCGGTCAAAAAGAGACCAAGATACAGTTTTTTAGTGCATTAATCAACGATTTATAAGCATTTGAAAGAGCGGAAACATTTTTGTGGCCCACACTGTATACGGTAAAATTAATCAATTTCTTCAGAAAAGAGTCATAATTAAACTTTTCCAGATATTACAAGAAAAAGTGTCTCTTTATAATCAAAGTAAACGATGAATAAAGAAATTCTTTACTTTGAAATACGTAATACAGACCGTGAAAAAATGAATAGAGTTAAACATTAACTTTGGATAGTAATTCATAAAACTTCAATATAGAAACCTAGCTATCAGGAAGCTAGACATGTTTGAAAGTCGATCCTGAATTTACTAATTAGCTTACAGTTTGGCTGGCAAATTGCATGAAAAATACTCAAATTAATCAAATATTTTCGCAGAACGCAATCAAATGCTAAATTTGACAAATAGTGTTTACTGAGTGCGATCTGTTTACACTTTGTGATAATATTTACCTCGAAATAGCTACTTTGATAGCGATGAGTTCTTGCTTACGAGCAAACAGTTATTACGGGTGAGCAAACAGGACTGTATTCTGCCAATTAGTACAGCTAGGGCAATAGTAGTCGATACTGAGAAAGAAATTCAGATTAGTATTGTGGGTGTTCGTATTCATTCTTCCACGACTGGAAATAATAGAAGAAGTTGCTGGTTGATGAGACGGTGCATCTTCCAACAAAGAAAAACGATACTTAGTGTGACTGACATGCTGAGAAGAGGAGTGCTGCAGTTAGCATACTTATTAACGGAAGAGAAATAGAGGAATTAATTGACTGAGTTATATTGATAACTAATTCAAAAAGTTAAATAAGTGTCACGTTATCATTCAATGAGATTACAGAATTCCTACTACAGTATAATAATTTACTCCGTTACCGTCATTCTTACATTTCATTCCATTACAATAACATCTAACATTAAATAACTCTACTAGACTCTATAAATTACTACCTGTGTTATTGTTCTGAGATATTCAAAGCATATCTCCTGTGACTGAAGAAATGGTCTCTTACAGAGTATAACTCTACGGTTAAATAGAACATTAATTTATAGACTCTATCCGAATTAGAATATGAATTGATATTCAGTTGGTCTCACGGCGATCCTATCTCATCTATTCTTTCACACTCTAACTAGGTCTCCTTTTCGAAAATATTTGCACACTGCGGCCCCCGCAACTATTCTAGCTGAAAATATTGTCTGTTTGGCAGTTTAAAATGGTAATCTTTACGACCTGAGCTTGGAGAAGTGACTTCAACTGCTGTATGTGACTGTAGCCTCTGTTAGTCAGTGACTTCAACTGCTGTATGTGACTGTAGCCTCTGTTAGTCAGTGACTTCAACTGCTGTATGTGACTGTAGCCTCTGTTAGTCAGTGACTTCAACTGCTGTATGTGACTGTAGCCTCTGTTAGTCAGTGACTTCAACTGCTGTATGTGACTGTAGCCTCTGTTAGTCAGTGACTTCAACTGCTGTATGTGACTGTAGCCTCTGTTAGTCAGTGACTTCAACTGCTGTATGTGACTGTAGCCTCTGTTAGTCAGTGACTTCATCTACTGAATGTGACTGTAGCTATATGTTAGTCAGTGACTTCAACTGCTGTATGTGACTGTAACCTCTGTTAGTCAGTGACTTCAACTGCTGTATGTGACTGTAGCCTCTGTTAGTCAGTGACTTCATCTACTGAATGTGACTGTAGCTATATGTTAGTCAGTGACTTCAACTGCTGTATGTGACTGTAGCCTCTGTTAGTCAGTGACTTCAACTGCTGTATGTGACTGTAGCCTCTGTTAGTCAGTGACTTCAACTGCTGTATGTGACTGTAGCCTCTGTTAGTCAGTGACTTCAACTGCTGTATGTGACTGTAGCCTCTGTTAGTCAGTGACTTCAACTACTGTGTGTGACTGTAGCCTCTGTTAGTCAGTGACTTCAACTGCTATATGTGACTGTAGCCTCTGTTAGTCAGTGACTTCAACTGCTGTATGTGACTGTAGCCTCTGTTAGTCAGTGACTTCAACTGCTGTATGTGACTGTAGCCTCTGTTAGTCAGTGACTTCAACTGCTGTGTGTGACTGTAGCCTCTGTTAGTCAGTGACTTCAACTGCTGTATGTGACTGTAGCCTCTGTTAGTCAGTGACTTCAACTGCTGTATGTGACTGTAGCCTCTGTTAGTCAGTGACTTCAACTGCTGTATGTGACTGTAGCCTCTGTTAGTCAGTGACTTCAACTGCTGTATGTGACTGTAGCCTCTGTTAGTCAGTGACTTCATCTACTGAATGTGACTGTAGCTATATGTTAGTCAGTGACTTCAACTGCTGTATGTGACTGTAGCCTCTGTTAGTCAGTGACTTCAACTGCTGTATGTGACTGTAGCCTCTGTTAGTCAGTGACTTCAACTGCTGTGTGTGACTGTAGCCTCTGTTAGTCAGTGACTTCAACTGCTGTATGTGACTGTAGCCTCTGTTAGTCAGTGACTTCAACTGCTGTATGTGACTGTAGCCTCTGTTAGTCAGTGACTTCAACTGCTGTATGTGACTGTAGCCTCTGTTAGTCAGTGACTTCAACTGCTGTGTGTGACTGTAGCCTCTGTTAGTCAGTGACTTCAACTGCTGTATGTGACTGTAGCTTCTGTTAGTCAGTGACTTCAACTGATGTATGTGACTGTAGCCTCTGTTAGTAAAGAAAAACAGTCCAATGATTTTGGACGAAATGGGACTGTTAGTTAAGAATGTGACGGAAAAAATTAAACAATGGTGGGGAAAGAATCTGTACTGGATTACAAACGTTATTCCTATTTTTTTAGTCTCCTTATTTTAACTTTTAATCGATTAATTCCAGCACATGTTATCAAGTCTTTTTTTTTTTATTTCAATGAACAATTCCATTAGATAGCATTAATATTAGAACGGTAAATATTAGCAATTAGTGAATAAGTTTCAAACTAGCGGATGACAAAATTTAATCTTGTAAGCTGAAATTGAAATATAACTAATTACTCATAACTTGATTATTAAATTTGACAAAAATATTTGTCATTGTTGTCTGAACATATTGAAGAATTGGTGACATAATTTTCACATTAATTATCAAATGGACGAATCCTTTGTCTGATTACCTTTTCAAATTTTTTGGAAGGTTATATTTTACCCTTCATTTATTTATTTATTTATCTATCTTCTTGTTATTCGCTTAACTGAAGAAGTGTTCAACCAAATTGCCTGAAATTTGGTGAAACGATTGGTAATTGTCCATTGACCTGCTGGTAGAAATTTGGGAGTTACCTGGTCAAAGGTCAAGGTCAAGGTCATGGTCATGTATAACTCAAAAAGTAAAGAACCTTATTGCATGAAACTTGGTGGAATGACAGAAAACATTTTGTTAGATTTTGGAAACGATCGAGATAAAGGTCAAAGATCAAGGTAAAGGCCATTTGTAACTCAATAACTCAAAAAGTATTCAACCAAATTGTCTGAAATTTGATGAGACGATCGGTCAATGTCCAGGAACCATCTGGTAGAATTTTGGGAGCGATCCGGTCAAAGGTCAAGGTCATTTATGAATCAAAAACTCAAAAAGTATAGAACCATATTGCATGAACCTTGGTGGGACGATTGGTCATTATCCAGTTACCAGTTTATTAGATTTTGGGTTGGATCGGGTCAGAGCGGCAGCGAAGGTATGCGCTCTACCGAGTGCACGTAATCTAGTTTTATATATAATTTATACACATCTTAATAATTTGTATTGACTGTAAAGAGATATTTCCATAATGTTCTTCTTGGTAAGAGTTCATTCATAGTGGAATATTATTTGTAAAATCTAGTAAACACCAATTTTTCTAATTTATGACTTGTGATGAATAAATTAATATTTCCGAATTTGAAAGCTGTTCTGCAACTTCTACACTACAGTATAATATCTGTGTCGTTAAAAATAAATAAATTTGGTCGTTGTGGGTTCAATATTTCAAGTTTACTAATTAGATAGATAATGAGAAAACTATCTATGAATATCCTTGTACACAAATCCTAGTATGTACTATGTGCCACTTACGTATTTAAAATGTGTGTAATGCGTATATTTTTTAGAAATGGATACCATTTTTATGGTAAATCACGTTTGTAATCAATATATTATGTTGCAATTAAAACATTAGACTTATTGCTATGAATGTGATAATTTACATATGGTTGACACCTGATTTAACACGTTTATAACAGGCCAGGTTCGGCTATGCTCCCTTTGTGATGTCATTTATATATATGCATTAACGCCAGTGCCTCTGTGGCTGTCGTCTTGAGAGTGTGTGTGGTGCTATTTTTCGTCTCATTGCTCAATAGAACCAAAATTAAAATAGTGACCATCTGTAGATCCCTTTGCCTTTGATTTATTTCTTTATTTAATATATAAGAAAAGCTAGGGACCCACCGGTGGGTCCTTTTGCAGGAAACGTGATGAGTGTGATAATTTGCATGTGGTTTTGATGTGGTCAATTATACATAACATGATAACCATATAAACCACATGATAACCGTAAGTATGCAATATGGAAATGTTTGCAGACCATTTCATAAAGTTACAATTATCTCAACTTTTAATTTAAATGTAAGGTGATCCATCAGTATATTTTTATATTTCTCTAGTCAACTGCACTATTTTTCGAAGTATAAACAAATTAGATAATAAATATTATCAAAGATTAAAAATATGATCAAAATTGTAATTATAATCGAAGACTATAAATATAATCAAGGATTATAAATATAATCAAGGATTATAAATATAATCAAGGATTATAAATATAATCAAGGATTATAAATATAATCAAGGATTATAAATATTATCAAAATTAATATCAAAAATATATCAATATTATCAAAATAGAAAAATTTATAAATAATGAAATAATTTTAAACATTACAATTGTTATCACTAATTATCAAAGTTTATATCATGGCCAATAATGAAGACATGCAAAGAGAGCATTACTCTCTACACTCACTGATTGTCGTTCACTTTCCTTTGGTAGAGAGTCAATTAAATGGTTATTAGAGGATTAAAAACACGCCATTGCACCATTGACTCAATAAGGACTCGACATCAATAGATCATGAGTTATAATGAGTCATACCAACAGTCTCCTTCCATTTATTGATTAATATATTGACTCAATAACTGAATATAGTGAGTCCATGTTAAAATGGACTCACTGAGTCATGGTGCGTAGAGTACTCAAGCAACTTTGTGTAAGTTTCTTTTAAGGGACGTACACACGTAGCGTTTTTTAAGTCTTTCCACCAGACTTTTTGCTAAGCTCCTTCTACTTTTTCCACGAGAAAATAAGAAAAAACGATATAATTAGTATTTATTTTAGTTGGTGATACCTGCAGGTATCATGGATACCAACTAAAATATATAACATTTATATCGTTTTTTCTTATATTCTCGTGGAAAAAGTAGGAGGAGCTTAGCAAAAAGTCTGGTGGAAAGATTTAAAAAAACCTACGTGCTTACTGCCCTTTAGTGTGCCTTGCGGTGTACTGCATGGGTAGAGAAACAGTACAAATACTTAGTAGATTAAAGAATACTATGTATTTACTTTCATGCATGGCATAATGTTCTTGTTGGTAACTAAGAGAAAATTAAAAAAAAAAAAATGAGTAAATTTTAATATGACCATAAGTTACTCTGAGTTCCGATGTTTGACTTATAGCGAGGTCTGTCTGTGAATCTTAGTTGACACTTGAAGAATGTTAAATATTTTTCGCTTTAATAAAGTCTTCCCGACCTCAAACTACGCAGTTAGTCTTTAAATGTTAAAGTACAGAGAAATTATTGCAGTTCATCGAATAAAATAAGGTATCAATTAGGCAATTGTTAACGCGTGTGTTCTTATTTTCTGAACATCAAATTGACATTAACTTTTTGGCGAAATGCCATCGGTACATTTTCTGTCAACTGAGTTCTACTTCGTGAATTTTAAAGTCAGAAAAAACGGAACATTTTACTTAATAAAAATATAGCCCATTGATGGAACAGTGATCATTTTTACAGTTTTTATTGAACAAATTACAGGATAAAATTAATGAATAAAAATGATTGAATAAGTGCATTACATATAAATTACGTGTTATGTAACTTTGATACACTATTCCAAGTTTTATGATTATGTTGATACTCGATTTCATACATTTCTAATGTTCAAGTACAGAACTAAATTTCGAAATAAAATTGATATCAATTACATTCAAACAAATAAACTATAGTGTCTTATAGTTCTCTTACGTAGTATCAAAATATATTTCTAATTTCATATTTATATATAATAACTGATGTATAAAAAATTTTAATCATTAAACGTTATCCTTCTTCAATTGAAGCCCCAAATTTACTCTGAATAGATTGATAGCTTTAATAGTTTTTATTCTATTCCATTAATTCTATTACATCATTATTAGTGAATTAAATAATTAAACTCAAACCAAATTTATTTATATTATTTCCAATGTAAAATAACTAATTGGAAACAAGAGAAATTAATGGAGTGGAATGAGTAGTAAATAGAGCTTTTATGTTTGTAATTAGAGAATTGGTGAATGAGTCACAATATGACTCATTCAGCAACAGTGAGTCACAATATGACTCATTCAGCAACAGTGAGTCACAATATGGCTCTTTCATCAACAGTGAGTCACAATATGACTCATTTAGCAACAGTGAGTCACAATATGACTCATTCACAACAGCAGTGAGTCACAATATAATCATTTAGCAACAGCTGTGAGTCACACTATGACTCATTAACAACGGTGAATCACAATAGAACTCATTTAACAGCAGTGAGTCACAATATGAGTCATTAAATAACTGTTGTGAGTCACAATGTGACTCGCTAACAGCAGCAATGAGTCACAATATGAATCATTTAGCAATATTGAGCCACAATATGACTCGACTCATTAACAGCAGTGAGTCACAATATAAACCATTCAGTAGCAGTTAATCACAATATGACTCATTCAACAGCACGGAGTCACAATATGACTCATTAACAACAACAATGAGTCACAATATCACTCATTAACAGCAGTGAGTCACAATATGACTCATTAACAGCCATGAGTCACAATATGACTCATTAACAACAACAATGAGTCACAATATGACTCATTAACAGCAGTGAGTCACAATATCACTCATTGAATAACAGTAGTGAGTCACAATGTGACTCACTAACAGCAGCAGTGAGTCACAATATGACTCATTAACAGCCATGAGTCACAATATGACTCATTAACAACAACAATGAGTCACAATATCACTCATTAACAGCAGTGAGTCACAATATCACTCATTAACAGCAGTGAGTCACAATATCACTCATTATATAACAGCAGTGAATCACAATTCGACTCATATGTATCATGATTCACTCAATGAGTCATTTAGCTTCTCATTGAATCGTTTTGTGACTCAATAACAATAATTGTTTATTGTAAGTTAATTAATAGGAGAATTAATTAATTCCATACAATTATTATAATTAAATGTGATTGCCTATGGAAAACATGCAATAGAATACACTTAATGTGATTACAGTTATTATAATTATTGTAGATAAGATCAAAGAGCTTTTAATGGATTATTCCATAGATTAAAAAATAGGCATAACTAATGATTTAACAGCGAGGTGAAATAAAGAAGAAAGAACAGAGAAAATAATACAACTCTCATAGCTGAAAATTAATTTCAAAAGTACATTACTTTAGGAACACGAGTTAGTGTAAATAATGTATACCTATTACCTAATTTGTATACCTAATTAGTATACCTAATTATATAGTATGCCTAATTATATAGTATGCCTAATTATATAGTGTGCCTAATTATATAGTGTGCCTAATTATATAGTATGCCTAATTATATAGTGAGCCTAATTATATAGTGTGCCTAATTATATAGTGTGCCTAATTATATAGTGTGCCTAATTATATAGTATGCCTAATTATATAGTGTGCCTAATCATATAGTATGCCTAATTATATAGTGTGCCTAATTATATTGTATGCCTAATTATATAGTGTGCCTAATTATATAGTATGCCTAATTATATAGTGTGCCTAATTATATAGTATGCCTAATTATATAGTGTGCCTAATTATATAGTGTGCCTAATTATATAGTGTGCCTAATTATATACTGTAGTATGCATAATTATACTGTATGCCAAATTATTTTTTAATTAATTCTATCTAGTTCATATCTACATTTATTATCCAATTTCTTAATTTTTTTTTGTTATTTATTATTGTCTTAGTCATCGCGTTATTTTATTAACTAACTTTGCTAAGATGAAATAAAGGTTGATGAAGAATTTAACTAATTTTCAATTAACACTAAAGCGCAACAGCTGATGAGCTATTATACAATTAATATATATTAATTAATATTATTATAATTAATACCTGATAGTATCAGTTCACTGTTATCTATCTATACTAATAATTTCCCTCGTGTGTTTATTTATTTATTTGGTGTCCGCTTTTACACGATGGGTATTAAACATGAAGATTATAACTATGATACGCACGGGAATATATTGTCTTGACCCCTGTTTTTATTCAATTTTTAAATGTATTTTATCTATAAAATAAATTAGACTATGCAGAAAATTTAATTTTAATTGAATTCATTAAAAGTAACCTAATAATGGGAAATAAATTGGTATTGAATGATGACCCGTTATTTTAACGGGAAAGTACACTAGTAAAGAATAAAGTCTTTACAGATCTACTAATCCAGTCGTAAAATTTATATTGCTGATCGTCGGCTATTAAAGTCGATGATAAAAAGATCATCTGTCTGCGAATATAAATGATACGATCAAAATCCAAGTTTATGATGAATTTGAAATACTTAAAATGTCAATTGTCTTTCGTTGTAGTTCCCAGATAAAAAGATATCGGTGACTTTGTATGGAATTATGATATTTATAATCAGTATTTACCGTAAAGGACAATACTAATGTAAATTTTCAAACTGGTAACTTCAAAACAGTCTTTGAATTCAGTGCAAAATATTGTTATTAAAAACTGTTGAAGCCAGAAGAGTTTTCCTCAACAAAGTCAATCGAGTTGTTTACTTTAATCTTCAGTTTTCAATTCTCAATGTCCATAACTGAAATTCATTTCGAAATCAGAGCAGCAAAAAGTCCAATATGGTTTTTTTATCCAAGGGTTTAATCCCTGGAATCAATATAGACTTTTAGAAACTACTGAATTCATGGATTTTAATTCTCATTTCTATTCATTCGATTGCACTACCAAAGCTATCAAATTTAAACATGGAATAGAGGGACCATTTATTGCGAATTCAGTTTTTTATGCTAAACCACTATTATTTATATAAATACGTATTACAATAATCCATATATTATGTATTCCATTAATTTTGTGTTTTATATAACAGGTACTGCATACAATTTGTATTCCATATAATTGGAACTGTACTGTTATAAACTTTGTCAATCAGTTTACGTAATTAAATAATTGAAATTGTGGCCACCAAACCATAAGCCTTTGCGTCGGTATAATAAAATTAGTGCCGACTTTTTCAATTTAACCGCATTTCCTATCATTCACCAAATGAAATCATTAATAATTTACTATCATTTCTAAGTCACATCATTAGCAGTTGATTGCATTGACTTCAACTAAATAATTACGATAGACTGACGAAAGTAAAATGGTATATTTTAATTGCTACAAAGTACAGTCAAAGAAAAATGTTTATAGTGATGTGAAATTGTGTGATTTTGGTTTCTTGATTTGTATGAATTCATTTTCAGTAATTTCATGCGAAATAAAGACATATAAGCTTTTCAAACTGATAACGTATATTTATTTATATAGTTTGATGTAAACTTTGATAGGAAAGTCAATAGACTTTCAACTTCTATAAGATAAACTTATTACTGGTTTAAAACAATTGAAGAAAGTTTTAATCCTTTATTTGATGTTGATATATGCGAAAGATTTGACTTTATTTGGCATGGGACAACTTGGAGATATTCAAATAATATGTATATATGTGTGTTATTGTATAATGTTTTATTCAGAAAGGTCACGTCAACTTGATGATAGTGGACTATTTCATTGATTAGAGTTGATAAACTTCTTTTATTAATGGTAGAGGAAATGATTAAAAATTAGTCATTCATTGCTTCACAAATGGTAATAAGAAAATTTTCCTTCATGAATAATTCTCTATGGTAATTTTATCAAATTACGAGAACAGAAAAGGAATTTTCTATTCACGAAGACACTTAGTCAAACTTTGGGCACAATTATTCATTAAACAATTAACAGGTCCATATTAGGTATCAGAAAATCAGAGTCACGTTCAGAGAATTACGACGGCTTTCTATAAATCATCAGCTTTGCGTGGCCAAAAAATCCCAATCCTTGAGACTCTCTCCGTAAAATGTTAATTAGAACAATAATTCACCGCCTCAATCTTGAATGCAAAAGTGAACCTTGACTCTAATTAATTTTCCTTAAAATTTGGAAATGCCAAGCAGGAGAGGGGAAGACAGAAACTTTGGCGTCTGGAGACGGGTAGCTGAAGACGGAGAGATGAAGGGGAGGTATGGGATGGAGAAGTTGGAGAGTACGCTGATGGAGAGGTTGAAGATGGAGATGTTGGAGTTGGAGACGATGGAGAAGGGGAGGAAGTTTATGGAGAGGTTGGAGATGAAGAAGTAGAAGGTGGAGAGGTTGAAAATGGAGAAGTTAGAGATGAAGAGGTTGGAGATGGAGTGGTTGGAGTTTAAGAGATTAGTGATGAAGAGATTGGGGATGGTGAGGTTGTAGATGGAGAGATGGGAGATGGAGAGGTTTGAGATGGAGAGGATGGAAATGGATAGGTTGGAGATGATGATGTTGGAGATGGAGAGGTGGAGATAGTGAGGTAGTAGATGGAGAGGTTGGAGATGGAGAGATTGGAGATGGAGAGGTTGGAGATTTAGAGGTTCGAGATGTAGAGGTTGGAGATGGAGAGGTTGGAGATGTAGAGGTTGGAGATGGAGAGGTTGGAGTTGGAGAGGTTGGAGTTGTAGAGGTTGGAAATGGAGAGGTTGGAATTGTAGAAGTTGGAGATGTAGAGGTTGGAGATGTAGAGGAGGGAGTTGGAGAGGTTGGAGATGTAGAGGATGGAGTTGGAGAGGTTGGAGATGGAGAGGTTGGAGATGTAGAGGTTGGAGATGTAGAGGATGGAGTTGGAGAGGTTTGAGATGGAGAGGTTGAAGTTGGAGAGGTTTTGGAGATGGGTAGGTTGGATATTGAAGAGGATGGAGATGGAATGAATGGAGAAACATGTAGAATGGAGATCTTCGTCAAATGGATGATGGGAGTGTAAGTTGCTGTTACAAGAATTGAACGATGGTAAGATTCCAGAAGAATGTATTGAAAAACAATTTAGAATTTTTTCATACAAGAAATTGATCGAATAATACCTTGAAAGTTCGTAGCATATTATTTACATGGTTTTACAATAAATAATGATTTTACGTTATAATTTGATTTAATAGTTAAAAGATATTAATTCCATAAAGATTGATAATGTTGCAACAGGAGTAATTGGTAATTAACATAAACTCTTAATCCTACTGAGCTTGACTATCAGAATGAACGGGAAGGTTTGACTTTGTGTTAAAAAAACACATGACTTATACTATATACTGTACTGTATTTAGAAGTTGTTAGTATTTATACTATGCTAATGTGTACCAAATTTTCAAGAAAAATATTGAACATATAAGATGAAATAAATACATAGGTATAAAAGACATAGGCATCTTAGAGAGTAGAGCTGTGATTGGGTGGAGTGTGGCCCAATCACAGCTCACGCATGAGTGTGTAGTGTGTACTACATGAAAACGTGGACGAATCTGTGCTTATACGCCAACCAAACTGTATTTCTTTATTGCCACACGTCACCACAGTACAACTAATTTCCTAACTTACGTGATTTACGCCGATACGTAAATATTTTTTCAACTTTTAAATACAAAAATATACTTGATATTTATGTAGGAACAAAGTCAAGAAAGGCCTATAAATTTAAAGGAATGACAGGAAAGATATTAAGCAATTTAAAAAGGATTTGCCTAGAAAACACACGTCAATCATATATGATTTTATGAGCATTGAAAAGATTAAATATACTGTCACTGGAATAACTTTAAAACAATTTTTATACATATATAGTCAAACGGGGCAAGAGATGAAACCTCTAATTGAGGGGTAAAATATAAATCTACCATAACTCACACAAAATACAATCAATTTAAACATTTTATGTCTCATTTTGAAGCTAATTTTATTAGGCTTATTTGTGTATGTGAATGAAAAAAATCTACCAATAAATAAGAATTTGACATAGCATAATGTATAGGTATACAAAACAAGTTTCGGAAAACATTTTTCAAGTTTCACAAAACAGTGCTCTGAAGTTGAATTTTCTATTTGAAAGTCCAACACGGAGCGAAAAATGAACTTTGGGATGTAACTCAACTACTATGCTAAAAGGTGTTCAAAGATGGGGCATTTTTTGAACCCAAATGGGGTAAATTATTATCAAAGAATATTTCATGTTATGCCCCATGAGGATAAAAAATGAATTTATTTTTTGCCTCACAATTTATAGTAATGCGTATATATGTACTTAGTTCTTTGAGCTGAATGTGGAAACTGCTCTGGGAACTATACTTTTTGGCAGTGATATCTATTTTTCTCTAGGTGTACATGTAGATTTAAGTAGGTACTTAAATATGAATATTTAGTAATGGTTTACAAAATATATATAAAGACATAGAGTGATTCTACTATTGTAGTAGCTCTTCAACATATAAATGATGGTGCTGAGATAAAACATGCTGCTGAGAAGTATGGCATGACTATGAGTGTGGGATTACTCTGGAATAAGCTACAGCAACAAAAGAAGAATGAAACCAAAAAGAATGGAAAAGGTGAATGCTTTCTAAGAGTGGACAGATTATTTTTCAATAACAGACATATACATTATACATACTACATATATGTCAGCAATCATACATAGAGCATGGTGTATATCTCTACATTTGCAAGGAAATAAGTGTGATTTTATCACAAGTGCTGGAACAAACATTATTGACCATATTTAAGAAAATTGAGAGACTGATCTTTTGCGTATACATTACAGTCAGGTATGTTGTCATTGAATGGTACAATTGGTTGAAACTAAACAACTAGGCAAAAAAAGTAAGACAACTAAAGCTAGCTAGAAAAGCTCGAACTGCTGATCCTTTTATTCTCTTTGAATATTTTGACAAATTAGAAGAAATGATGAAAAACCCAGTTGGTGAAGATCGTCCAACTGATCCTTCAAAAAAAAAAAGAAAATAGGCATAAAAGGCTCGAAAACAGTTATGCTTCTCATGGTGTAAACAGAGAAAATATAACCGTTCTTGCAATTCACAGCAGCTGATTTTGAATGGTCATCTCAGTAACACCTCTGTGAAGACGATGGAGCTAGCCATCTTAAGAAGATATTAACATTCTGGAACTGCCTCCTCACTGTACAGACTTGCTTCAACCCCTAGATGTTGTATGTTTTTCTCCACTTAAAAAGAAGTAAGAATCTGAGTAGGAGACTTCGAGCACAAAACAGCTGCATGAGAGCTTACCAGAAAGCAGGCTTTGTTAACATGCTGTGCCATGTGTGGAAACAATGCCTATCAACTGTTGTCAAAACTGGCTTTCAGGCAACAGACATTTTTCTATTTGGCACAAGAAAATGTAATCTTAATAGGCTTGATCCTACTTTATTAGAGACTTACAGAAAATGGGTGAATAGCGGAAAATCTGAAAATTACAACAATTAGCCTATGATAGATAACCAATAGGAGAATGACTCGCAACTTGACTGAACTGTAGAAATCGGGTCACCAACTTCAACACCTAACTTCTTTTCTAACATCAAATCCTACTCCTCTTCCATTCCCACCTATAAAACAGAATACACAACCTAGATATAGTACTTTTTGTTGTTTTAGTGTCTCAATGAATTGTAATTGTGGTGCTGTTCAGTCTCAAAAAAGATAATTATAAAAAAAATGAAATTATTATTTATAATGTGTGGGGTAATAAAAAAATTCATTTTGGCCCCTGGGGCATAAAATGAAATTTATTATTAGCCCCATGCAATTATTTTCTTATCCCATTCTCACAAATTTTGGGGGTAAAAAATAAACCTCCATTTTTTACTTCTGTAGAAAATGTATGAAGTGTTTCAAAAAAATGTTTATTGCACTAAAATAGAACAACAATTCCGCATCTTTTGATATGCTTGTTTTGACAGTACCATTCTTAGTTTTTGAAATAGATAGATGCTTATGAAATCTTTCATTTCTTGCCCCGTTTGACTATATATTCAATATGAGTATTGATATCTATTTAAATATATTGTTCTCTCTGATAGATTGCATTGAGTATTTATTCATAACAATGTATAAACTTTGAGTGCATTCTGTTTCAAAGACAACATTCTCAGACACTCTATTTTGTTTCTAATTTATTGATAACATGAATATTGAAATATAGGAGCAAGAGTGTTTAATATTAATAAGAAGTGAAGAGAAAATAGATTAATCACAACATGGGATAAAAGCTCTCGTCAATACAAGTGTGATGGAATGAAGTGTCTGCAGTCCGCGTATCAGTAATTGCAATATATCAATTTTACTTTTCTTTTGTTCTAAGTATAGTCAATGCAGTTCAGCTCCTCTTTAGTAGGCTCCTCAATAGTGAACTCCTCTATAGTGATTGTAGAGTCCTGAATAAGATAATCACCCTGCGTAGTGGAACATTTTTCTTTAGTCTTCCATGACACGCCATTAGTTTTCTGAAAACTATATGGGGTAGTTCCCTTACTCAGGAATCTAGATTCACTATAGAGGAGTTCACTATAGAGGAGCGCTATTGTACAATCATTTACTTCAATTGATTTTGTCTTAGGGCTGTTACATATATTTTAATACTCTTTATATTCAATAAAAGTTAAATGTAGAAGCAATTAATGGCGATGTCTTACCATTAATGAACGATATCTTGAATTTATTCGTAATATCATCAATTCCATCTTAACTTAATTTACTCCTAAGGATCCACTTATAAATCTTGCATTCTGTTTGCCTGAAATCTTAATCAAATTATAAATAATTGACAATTCTAAATGGGATTTAAGATACTATATCATACAACTCAAAAAATATTAAATAGATTAATAGTAATTTTAACACAACACATTTTCTATAATGGAATCATAATGGAATTTCCGCTCTTTCGCTTAAATTATCTTTCAATTTGCTGATGAAGAATATTTTTACTGTATACCCTGTATATAATTATTCAGTTTTTATAATCATTTGCAAAGAAGCATCCAATAATTAATCATCATTATTGTGTATATTTAATGCTATAAATCAATCATAGTAATGAAGTAATAATTAGAGTTATAAAATCTATATATACAATAATATATTTGAGTATATTATTTATTTTATATATTTCTCAAATGTATATTACTTATCATGTTGACTACATATTGTGACCGGCATCTTTCTCGAACATAATTGTAATTAATATCTGATATAGCAAATATTATCTAATATACATTACACTATTAGGTACGTAGAATAATCGAATGGTATCGTTTCAATTTATATGTTTTATCATTTTATTATTATTATTCAGAGAATTATTTTTATTTCTACTTACTGCTATCTCTTTCAATTATCGCAATATTGTGATTCATATTCTTTTTTATTATTATCACTTGCTAATCAATTTCAATAGTAACTTGAATTTCTTTATATAAATCTCAGTGCAAAATAGAGAAACCAATTCTTTAACTACATCAAAATTAGCATAGAGGTACTCAAGCTAAATTGAATGGGTGGAAGAGATCCAATCCGCCGAATCTTCCTTTTCTGTTTTCATTTACTAACTCTATTAAATTGAAATCCCTTCATTTTATCAAAAAGATAAATACTTTGTTTTTGTTTTTGGGCTATGCGCTCACTTGCGAAACAAAATTCGTTTGTATGCAAATCGAGGGAAGCCCACAGGAATTTTAATCGAGATAAAACCCTCTCTGCTTTTGTGACAAGGAGAGCTTTTTCCTTCTGATCGATGTGGTTCTTCTCCAATTGGTTAAGCACTGGTAAAAATGTAAAATATCCTTTAAAGTAACTATTGTAAAATGAAATTGTTTGCTTTTTACGAGAAGATTTTTCTTGTAACTATTTATATTTTCAACCATTCGTTGATGAGTGATAGTTTCTATTAACTCGATATGACGTTGTAACATCGGAAAGTGCTTATTAAAATTAGTAATTTAGATTATATAGTATATATAAAACTTACCTACTGTGCAGTAATTCTAATAGTATATATAAAGCTTGCCTGATAAAGATTATTGGACACTCATTACAAATACAGTTTTTGAATAGAGTTATCATTGTTGCTAGATCGAGTTATTGACTCATTCCAGTCACAGATTCTCATTGATAGAATCACAGTTTATAGATAGAGTCACTAGTTTTAAATCCTCACTTGGTTTTCCTCCACGAGTCCCAAGTGTTTTGTAATTAGTGCTGGAGAGTCTTTGCTGAAATGGTTGAGAGGAACTACAGAATTGCTTCCTTGAAGTCAAGTGTTATCGCCCTCCGAATCTGCAGCTAGGAATGGCAATGCAATTTGCTGAGAATCTTTGGTCTGAAATTAACATTAGAACACCTAAATCCAAGCTGACCACTAATTAAAGAGTAGATAATTGTATTTGAGATATCAAGTTGACAGATATAAATAATTCTGCAGTTTTTAATTTCATCATTATTTTCGACACTTCTTAGAGAATATAATTGTCTAAAATCTAAATTATCGTTTAATTTAACCCTTTTCTCCGAAGATATCATTGTATATTAGAATATATTCACAACCGCTCTCACACGTTTCGGTCTAAATTTCTAGTTCAATCTCTCCTTTTGCTTCAGAAATAAACCGCCCACGAGAAGCACAAAGTTGGATTCTTGTTCTCATTCTTGTAATAAAACTCATTTGGAATCCTCAGCACATGAGAATCTAAAATATATAGAAAGCAGCGAACAACATTTGAGTTGGAACTGCAATCGAGCGTATACATGTGCAGGGCAATATCCTTTTGAGATTCTACAAAGGATCAGCAGTCTAAAGAATGCAATTGAAAGCAGATCATTGATAAATTCTGTTAGTTGAACTTTACATTGAAAGGAAATCAGTATGCTTCTGTATTCACTTCCTAATGGAGATGTTCAGTTTCAAATTTTGTCTCTTTTACCGAAATGTACATTATGAATTGAGACTAGCATTTGTTGTCGACATTTCATGATGTAGCACTTAGCACATCTTAGGAGACACTGCTAGTAGTTCTGTCAGAGTTCTCCCTGGTGTGTCAGAGAGGATGGCAAAGGAATCAGACTCTCTGGAGGAATCAGAGACTGAGAGCTGATGGCATGAGACACTGTCAGGGGAGAGACTGCGTTATATCTATTCTTTTTATCATTCTTAGAACAATACATGTCTTCATATTTCGTATCTACAGTCAATAGAAGTTGTAGGGTCGGACGGGGCGCACAGTCCAGTCCCTTGAACTCTGTATTTTATCAAAAACTAAATGTGCTAGAGAAACTCTTTTTCTCGTGATGAAATGATCATAAATGAGGATTGCTCTCGACCAGTTTCGATATAATACCTAAATAAATAAAATACTTATTGGCAATTTTTCGTGCGCAACTTTTTGTGAGTTCATAGGGGTATCTCTACGCACATGAAGGGGTATTACTGTGCATTGCATACATGCAACACTGCTATCCCCCACCTAAATCCCCACTCTTCCCAATCTAAATCCACCTCTCCTCCATCTATTTCCCCCTCTCCCCCATCTAAATCCCTCTGTTCCCATCTTAAATGTCTGTGTTTCCCTCTCTAAATACCCTCTAACAAATCTAATTGTCCCTTACTTTTTAATCACATATTTAATGAATCCGCAACAAATTTAACACTCAAATTTCACGTAACTAGTTAACTACTTATATCCAATAATATGATACTATCGTAGGTTTATTGTTAATCAATATTTGATTTAATAACCTCTCACCTCCACCTAAATACCCCCTCTCCCTATTCTAATAACCCCACATCAAGTAGCATAGCTACTACGATCGTAAGTCATTATTGTAATTTAATAACACCTTATTCCATATTTATCCCTTTATTAAGAGCTAAAATTAGATGTTTGTACTAACATGTTAAGACAGTATGAATTTATTAATCTCTGTTCTAGAACTATTGGATAGTTTGCGGAATTTAAATATCACCAGCGCAAATTTTTTTCAGATCGTTTTAGAGATCCACATACATTACGACATAGCTCAAGAAATACTAATAGCACAATGGTGCGTCATAATGTTCATGAGAGAAAAGAAAATGCTTGAAATGATGGTGAAATCAGATTTAGGCTAAATTAAGTGTTTAAAAATTATAAGAGGTGCGTAGTGATACCCCATAAAAATGGTATGCGCGGTGATACCCCGTCCTACCCAAAAAAATATATTTTCTTCTTTACCCATTGGACTTTACAATCAAATGTTCAAATCAATAACAGTTATGTGCTGGAAGCAGGAGTTGATATTCGTAAAGAGGAAAGCTATAATTATCTTAAAATTAAATTGCCTGTTGTATTGGGATACAATTTCTCATACAACTTCATTTTGTACCTAAATAGTAAATGGAATATAAAAGATATGTGAATCTTCTCAATCATGGTATTCCTTAGTGAAGATACAATATTGGAAAACTGAAGAAATATTCTACCGTGATTTCAGAGATCCCTTAATGGCACTCAAGGAATATTCTCTCGAGAAATCAGGAGATCGTTCAGAACCTATTTTTACAGAAAAATTATCAAAAAATTTTCTTCAGTTTCCCATAAAATAAAATACAGGTTTTTCTATCGGTTGAAAATCTTTTGTTGTTTTAGAGTAATGATTAGAAGGAAATTATTTTTAAGAATGGGTTATTGTTTTTCTTTTAAAAGTGTAAATCATAGAGATATAGTGTTTGTCAATAGAATTGATAAAACTATTTCTTGACCTTTTAAAAGTACTGATTTATTCGTTTTGTTGTTATTATTTCCTTATTCATATTGAAGTATTTTGACTCATTATTCATAGTTATAAACAGACAATACTATCCTATTGTGTAGTATAAATAAATACATAAGAGTTCAAACCGTTGACTAAAAACATATTTTCTATGTAATTATTCATCGAAAGCTTGATTTCAATTATAGTAAATGACTAATAGAAATAACAGCAAAATACGCCCATCAATCATTCCATTGATGTCGCATCGAATCATAACTCCCTGCCACTTCAATACATAGTCACAGTTGATGTTCCAAATGACACATGGCGGTGTCTACAGCAGGAATGCACGATCATATTTCACCGTACATCTTAATTAGTTACGGGGCTGAGGTTACAGCCATAACGCTGATGTATTTCGCTACAAATTACCAGCTAGCAACACATTGAAAATATTAGGCTAAACTTAATGGCTCACGATATGTCCGGCTGTAAAGAGAGTTATATATTATTGTACAGGGTTTGGACATAAAAAAGGAAACACCATAGAGGTCTTTCGTAGAACCCAGATTTATGCAGACCCTGACAAATACTTTTTGAAACTGGGTTCTATATAGGTGTTCATATTGAGCTCTGCAGTGATTTTAAAAGCCGTTGTTTTGCGATTTGGTTCAACTATTTGATTTGGAATCCACCTGTCTCTCTCAGACAATTTGAACTTCTGGACATTCCAGTGCTTATCTTAGGACGGTTTTCTTTCTCTCCAAAAGGACGATATTACTTTTAAGACAGTACCTGTAATGTAAAGCATTCAGACAGTTTTTATATCACTATAGTGCCAGTCGAACAAGCACCAACAATTTGACCACTTTGAGTTATATACATATATATTTATGTTATGTAACCGGTAGGTGATACATTTACTATGTGTGTTACCTGCCTGTTTTACTATTGAATACTTATTCGATATCACTCTTATTCATAACGGTTAGTTTTTACCAATCCTTTGTCACATAATAATTGTGCTCGCTAATATTACAGTTACATTCGTGATAGATTTCACTCTACCTCCTTTTTTGAAAGTCCAAAATGTCTATCATTTTTTATAAAATAAGTTAATTTTTAAATCTATAAAAATACGCTATTTTGAATAAATTAAAATGAGCAAAATTAATTAATATATATCCATCTTTGCTTCTTTATAAAATGTTCAATGAATATCAAACTGGTAGTGGTTCCATTTTTCAGTTCAACCCCTTCACATTATGCAAGTATTTAAGCTTTTTAGAAAGATATATTGGGCTAATTCATTATAAAAAATATCTCAAATTTGTGCACTACAGTTCTGTTATTTAGGATAATCATTAATTACTCTCTAAAGCCGCTATTCTTTTTTTATATTTTATTACGATAACTGTTATCAGATAGTTACGGAAACGAATTGACAAAGAGAATGAAAGTGACTGCACAACAGAGCAGAAACTTTTATAATATAAACTTTGTTTTTGGCATAAAACAAGAGCTGAAACTTATGTCTTGGCTTTGGGCAGTACCAATGTTTCCAGACAGTTTTACCTCCAGTGTTTGGTTTGTACTTTTATTCACAAAGAGAAAATATCTGCAACTCAAACGAAACTTCAAATGGATTCATAAAATATCTTAAACTGAATTAATTATGTGTTTGATACTTTAGACATAAAGTCCAGAGAAAATATATATTGTAAGATTTTTAATGCATATCATGAAAGACTTAATGAGATATCATTTACTCGCATTGTTTTGTGCTAATACTCATTTTTATTCTTTCAATGTTCCTAAGAATTTCAAAATAAACACATTGTTGCTATGAAAGCATTTAATGGTGAGATTTCTGAGTCTTACATACAATATAATGAGAAGAAAACAATGAGATACATTGAAAGTAATCAAAATGCTTGTTTTATATAATTATTTAAACTACTTCTGATTTACTTTTTGATGAAATATTGTAATTTGTAGATTCACATATAAAATTATACATTTAAGAAACGAAAGATAAAAATATTAGAGTGAAACCACAGTTAATCGATATAATATTGAAACAAGAATGGGCACCCAGTAGAGCGCATACCGCCGCTTATAAATGACCTTGACCTTAATATTTGACCCATTCGCTCCCAAAATCTAATTGACTGATTCTTCGATATTGACCAATCATCCCACCAAATTTCAGGCATTTTTTTGAATACTTTTTGAGTTATTCAGTTTTGATTGACCTTGACTTTGACCTTTGACCGGATTGCTCCCAAAATTTTACCAGATGGTAGCTGGACATTGACCAATCTCTCCATCAAATATCAGGCAATTTGGTTGAATACTTTTTGAGTTATGCGTAAAAAGGATAAATAAATAAATGCTACCTAAAATATCACCCTTTCGCTTTTGCGAAGGTGATGATTATGATAGTGTCTATTGCATTTTTCAGCGTTAGATGTGACACTTAATTATACACTGGTTAGAATTAATATACATATACTACATGAAGTGGTTTGTATCTCTCATTCTCAATTCCTCTCGCTATTGAATCTCTCAGAAATAAATTCACATACCTTATAGCAGTTGCTACGTTGCTAATTAGTATCACTCTTCCTCTTGTTCATTCTCCTCTCAGCTTGGTAGACCTTTTCTCTCTAGTTAAACCAGAGCGAGGCAGTTTGGGTTATACTGGTGAAGAACAGAAGCAACTTCTTGTCCGCTGTGACGTTGTTAGTTTACTTCCTTATAACGTCTCATTATTTGGGTTACGTGTGATAGGATCCTACTCTGTTTCTATTTTCAGATTCCTTCTTCTCAATATATCTCTTTCTACTAAATACTCATGGTACCATGCCCTAGAACCACCTTGCCACTATGGTTCCGGCCTCTGGTCCAAGCTTAACTGTATTTAGGGTAATGAAGTAAAGTAATTAACACTTAAAGAGAATATATTCATTAGTCAAGCAAGGGTTATTACAAAGAGTATCTCCACTAGAACGCTCACAAGTTAATGTCTCAATAACTAAAACTGGAGATAAGGTGTGTAGCTCGCGAGAGCAGATCCCTCCCAATCTAAAGATTGGGAGGGACTACTTAATTGTAAGCATAAGTAGCAGAAGATAGAAGACATTAGTATTACAAGTTGTCATTGACTTTGGATGCGAAATAGAGCTACAGGGTGCCATTATTCGATAGTTGATTTCCTGTTTTTTCATGGACTAGAAAATGGAAATTGACTTGCCTAGAAACTTAGATATTAATTTGGTTTTCAAGATGTGTATGACTATGACGCATTGATTTAATCTTTATATCTTAGTTTCTTATATATTCTATTTTCATCAAGTACCCGGTATGTTCCTTACCAATATCAATTGTTCTTGTAGAACTATTTGTTCGAATATATATGTTGAAATATTTAAAAATAAATTACTGTCTTTCCCAAATATTCAATTTGAAAACAAATATAGGGATGCATTTGTTTTAAATAGAGCTGATACAAATTTAGACAGAGATTTAATTTAAACATAAAGTAATTTTATATTTAAGCAAGCGTTCCAATTCATATTTTTAATTAAATGACAATATTTGAACTCCTTCACTGTATCAATAATTACCATATTTGTTGAACATTAGAATAAGGATTCACATTGGTGATTACTTTCCTTTCCAATTTCATCACAGTTTTCAATTCATTCTTCATGCAGTTGTTTAATTCGAAGTATACAGGGGAATCTTGCCGCAGTCTTTCAATTCGGTGGAAATTTCCAGGCAATTTGCTGTTGCATTCAAACAGACCAGAAAGAGACATTCCCTGTCCTTGGAATTCGTTTTGGAATTTGACTGATTGAATGAAAACAATGAAAGACAAACGAAAACAACATCGCCTCACTGTTTCCGAGTGTCAACCTAATTGAAGAAAAAGAACTGAAGACCATCTTTGGCTTTCCATTTCGTGATGAAGACTTACCAAAATGGAGACTTGATTGAAGAGGCAAAGACAAAATGAGACAGAAAATGAATCAAATTCACCAATTTTCTCACAGATTTCAAACAAAATTACTTACTGATGTTGTTTTGCGGCTAATATTCAATCATTAAAAGATCGTAACATTATATCTAAGAGCAATAGACAATGTGTTTTTTTCTTCCATTTAATTTGTAATTCATTCGCTAATTCGTTTGTAGAAAATAGCAGAAAATCGTAGAGAAAATGGGATCAACTGGAAACTGAAACTTAGTTCTTAGATGAACAGTTCACTATTGGTGATTTAATGTCAGAATAGAAATGAAAAGATTTAATCCTTGAATATATTAAAATTTCAATTGAAAACTCTGTTTCTAAGAAAATTGAATGCACCACGTATATGCAAATTCCTAATCAAAATTCTAATTAACATAGGTATTTAAAGGTATAAGATACTGTCTTCTAATCACTACTGATTGCTGTATCCTAATCACTTTATTAGGTAATTTATATTACTAACGCAACACCAACTGTTATTCGTAACAATGGGAGAGAAAATGAAATAGCGGTACTGCTCTGGTAAATATTGCGGTAAAATGCTTTTTTCATTGAGTAGTAATTTATAGAATTATGTTTTATAATGTAACCATTAATCTTTGAAAATGGATGATTTAGAATTTTCAGCATAACAATCGTTTTATGCAGGGATAGGTTAAAGGTTAACAATCATATGCTAGATATGCATGAAAATATTTCGTTATCGATAAACCTAATTCTATGGATGCAATCTATCTTGCAAGTTGATACAAATTTTACCAATAGATCGACAATTCGTAGTATAATATCCGAACGAAATTCAAGTTACAACCAACTTAAAACATTTTATAATATCAATATAATATTCATTACAAATTAAAAATGCATTAACAATTCGAAATACATTATTGTACTCTTTCATATAAAAATATATCAATTTAAATACTACATGAAATAAAAATGAGGAATTATTTCCATTACATTTTCGTTAGTAAAGAAATTGCTATTGATATTAGGTATAACCTACACTGAGTTGATTGGAACTCGAATCTCGCTCAGTTAAATAATATTGTGAAATTTATTCTCATTACTGTATAGTGTATATACTAATCAAAAAACGTTGAATTTAAAATACATATATTAAAACCATTATAAAATTGCTTTCCAAATTATCAGAGTTTATAGTAGTGCTAATATATTCATGAATTGTGTGTTTATTTTAATTTTGTTATGATTAGTTATAACCTAAAAAATAAAGAATCATATATAACCATATGTATCCCCACTGAAAAAGTTATAATAGATAATGACAACAATATGATAATTTATTTTTATCTTTTATTATGACTCTGCGATGAATATTTTACTTAATTTTTAATCTGATTATGAAATTTTATTGAGTGTTTTGAGTTATTTCTTTTTAATCGAGTATATAGATTCTACATACGTACAGTGTGATTAAAAGAAAAACGTCAATAATACCAAACATGTAAATAAATCATGTAGCTGTATAAAAATTACACCTAGATACTCACTTTTATCAACAACCGAAAGCAACTTGTTAATAGCTCGAAATTATAACATACATTGGTAGACTTAGAACTCAAAAGATGCAAAAATGGTTCCTATAATTCTCGAAAGGATAAGTAACCTCTATGACCTAGGTTCTAACTCTACTATGTTGCTGCACGCAGGAAACTGCAGTTGTCCTGGAACTTTTCCCCGCCGGACTTTTCCCTGCTAGGACTATTCCCCGCGGGACTATTCGCCGCCTGGACTATTCCTCGCGAGACTATTCCCCGCCTGGTCTATTCCCCGCCTGGACTATTCCCCGCCGGACTTTTCTCCGCCGAATAAAATAATAGTATTTAGGGCTATTAAATAATAATTTTGATAAAAATAAACCATATATCAATAGAAGACACATTTTATTAACAGACTTACACAATAATTCAGTCTTATTTTTAGCTTTGATTTCCGTATATGTCGATATTGGTCGTTTTTATTTTAAGACTGTACCTTCGTACATTTGCATGTAATAAAAATTTGCTACAAAATTCAAACATTATAGCAATTCTGAGGGATTGCCAAATGTCGCAATTTAGTCTATACAGCTACGATTAATTTAGTTTATTCCAGCTCTAGAGTTATACATACATATCGCGAATTTAATATTTTCTTTGCCAGCTATCATAACAAATGATGATCTATTTACTTCTCGTTCGAAATATATACTTTTCCACCATACTAATAAATTTAATTGTAGTTTATTAATTTGACAATTAATATATTACAGAATTTAAAACCCTACTATATATTTTTTTATTACACTTAATATTGGCCTCTTTTGATAGTACCTATTTTCTATTATGCATATTTAATATTGATACCTTAAAGAACTTACGATGGTTTAACCATTATTATGAAAATACATAAGTTAGAGTGTGAAAATCCTTAAATCAAGACTTTTCTAGTAGTCAGATTTGAGGACGATTTTGATACAAAGTCGTACATTTTCTTTAAAAATCTCCAATGAAAACTAATTATCAAAAGAGTAATTACAACAAAACGGGTTCGGTTCAAAGAGTTGGTGAGTGTCAAGTTTATATGCAACAATATTGAAAAAAAATTGGTTAGTTGCGACGGCAGGCTTTGATTTACAATTTCAAAACAATAGATTTATTGGTCAAAACGATATTTTTCAAAAACTAATAATTAAAAATCTAAATAATAAATTGTCTTCCAGAGTTTAAAATTAAAAAAAAATAGGTGGGGAAAAGTCCGGTGGGGAATAGTCTGGCGGGGAATAGTCTGGCGGGAAAAAGTCCAGGTGGGGAGAAGTCCGGCAGGGAATTGTCCGGCAGGGAAAAGACTGGCGTGGAAAAGTCCGGTGGGGAATTAGTCCGGCAGGGAATAGTCCGGTGGGGAAAAGTCCGACGGGGAAAAGTCCGGCGGGAAATAGTCCGTTTCCCATGAAAAACTTATGTTCCGATTTCCTATTTATGAAAACAAATTTTATTACACCAAGTACGAGATTGAATTACTAATGCAAAAGATGAGATAGTCCATTTTCTGAACTAATGGCATTTCCCTTTTCAACCATAATCACATTTTCTCTATATAATACTGATATCAGTGGTGAGTTATAACTGTACTGAGCTTCTACCTCACAGAAAAAAGTGCCTTTGTTCACCGCACTGGGAAGAAGCGAATCATTCTTTGTATCACTGCCATGATTCATTGCTCTTATCTCTATTTAAGATACATGTAAGTCATTCAAAGTATTAATGCCATGTTTCATTGCTTTGATCTATAACCATGAAACATGTGAATCATTCATAGTATTAGTTTCATGTTTCATGGCTCTGATCCATAGCCATTATATATGTGAATCATTCAAAGTATTAATGCCGTGTTTCATTGCTTTGATCTATAACCATGAAACATGTGAATCATTCATAGTATTAGTTTCATGTTTCATGGCTCTGATCCATAGCCATTATATATGTGAATCATTCAAAGTATTAATGCCGTGTTTCATTGCTTTGATCTATAGCCATGAAACATGTGAATCATTCATAGTATTAGTGCATGTTTCATTGCTCTGATCCGTAGCCATGAAACAAGTGAATCAATATTTTATATCAGTGTCATGATTCGTTGCTCTTATCTCTAGCCATGATACAAGTGAATCATTCTTAGTATCACTGCCGTGATTCATTTCTCTGATCCGTAGCCATGATTCTTATTTCCAGAACATTATTTCTTTCGTGCTTCTCCTCGACCAAATAAATTGGAGAGGCCTCACAGTCTCATTTCCGCGGCAGATGGCCTTTATCTATTTCAACTACTGGAGGAAATTACATCTATAACAGCAAAAGGCGTCAAGGTTTGCATTTGGCGCTGCTATCACACTCTCTTTCAGATGACCATTCACATCTGTCTCCCTCTTTCTCAAACGGAATGCATTTTCTTCTTGCTAGGCCCAGTATTTCATTTCACGGAGTGTTAGCTGCACGTACTTTCTGATTTGTTACGTACAATACCTTCTCTCAGTTTTCTCACGATTCATTTGAAGTCAGTAGTAACTTTAAATGGCTTTGCAAACTTTATTAGATATCAAATTTTGAAGTTTCTCAAGCATTGCATCCAAACGGTTCGAATGCCAAACTCATAAGAACATTCGAGTGTTTACCGAGATTCTAATAATGGAGAAATGTGAATGAGTTGGAGGGACCTTGCCAGAAAGTCAATTGCTAAAGTCTATATTGATGAAGACAATTAATGTGCTATGTGATAACTAGGGTTGTGACAATATGCTCTTAAAATCATAGATCCTGAAAATATCATAGACGGAGAGAATTAAACACAATTGAATCGTTCTAAACAGCGTTATATAGTATTCGATACCATTTCATTTCGTTTCTTCTATGATATTCTTGGGATCTATGATTTTAAGAGCATATTTTCACAACCCTGGTGATAGCCTACTAAATATTAGTATATCATGCTCTAAAGCAGATTCCAAAATGAAGATAATCTCCTTCAGTGAAGATAAGAGAAATTCTTCATACAGTGTCCTTTTTATAAGATTGTAATCCACACATCATAATATTTATCTTCCCAACTTTTCTCAGGTAATTCACCTCTTTTGAATGGTTGGAGTCAATAGAGAAACTCACGAACACCAATCGCAACTTTGTAGCAAATAAACTCGACTGTTTATCGAATGAGTCTCGAGTAATGAAGAAACTTATTCTTGTAATGAGTTACACTCACTTTGAGACATCTTGAATCACGTCAAAGTCTCTCTCTCTCTCTCTCGCAAAGAGACATTATCTGGTGAATATGAGGCAACTTCAGATTGTTTTGGCAATGTAGATTGATGTGTTCTCAAAGGTAAGAGGAAGGAAGTAATAATTACTATTCCTTTTGTCCACGTTTAGTTTGAGTTTTGAGGTGTTATTTATAGTTTTTTAACCGATAGAACTGGTTTCTACTCTTGTATTCATTTAAGGATGTTGTTTATATTATTATTAATAGTTAATATGATAAAACTGTTTTTCAATCTAACACCAAAGCCAGCAGAAGAAGCCAATTTCTCCACCGTAGGAGAAAGGGAGCGAAACAGGATACCTGCCGCTTGCTCTTTGCATTCTAATATCCTGAACAAACCCGCGCAAAGATTCCTAAACGCAACTCCAAATAAATTATATGTCATCCTTAACTTCCTCAGTAATGGAATAATTCAAATTCACATCCTTGTTTGTTTCCAGGGAAATTGAAATCATATCTTAACTAACTATTTCAATGCATACTTTATATATGGAAGTTTAACTTTAAAAGACTTTTCGATAAAAACATTTAATTCTTTTACCTTTGTAGTTCCTTTCAGCATCGTTTATTCATATTTATTTATACATTTAAAATTGAATTTCATATCTAATGGCCTTGAAATTATAACTACATGCAGTTTTTCAGAAATGTAATATTCTTGCTATTTCATCATCGAGCCTCTCTAGCAATAAATCTTTGTGTTGGGCCAGGCCGTGATGATCCCAACCGTGTGTCGGGAATAGCTGAAAAGTTTATTGAACTTTGCATAGGAGATATTAAACTCTGCGCTTTCGTTCACCACTATAGTAAATAAAAATCTCAGAAATTATTCCGTAAATGGTATTTAATTTTATGACAATCTCAATATTTTCATATCAACATAGAATAATATGTATCACTTTGAAATATAATTTAAATTTGAAATGAACAAAGTATTAACGAGGTTATCTCTTAAGTTTTCAAATTATTTATTCGAACAGTCGCAAACATATAGTGATAATATTGCCCAATGCCATGTAACCAACCTAAATTAGTTAAAACCTGGTATGAATATTATTTCAATATAATAGTCTACTACTAAGAACATTTTGGTAATTGGTGTTTGAAAATAACTCATAACTTACAAAATGACTAGATAATTTTTCCGCAACATCCTAGAACCCAACTGTGAAATTTTACAGTTTATTTATCATAGTACCTGTAGCTGCTACTGTTACCCCTTGGCTTTTTCTGTGCGTACAATGTGGAGTGGTGCAATTTGGGTTCATTGCTGTTTAATGGAGTTGTACTGAGAGGACTATGGCTAATAGACCTCTTAAGACCTGCCCAAATGAACTCATCCGATAGGCATTTCTGCACTTAAATGTACAGTGAATTAGCCAGATTCTACTCAAGTTCAGACTGTATTACAGTGGAATTAATGCGAAAGAAAAGATGCTGTACTTTTTTGAGGAAGTTCTCATCAGTATTTAAGAAACTTATCTACTACTTGAACAACAAGTTCATATCATTAATAACTGTATATTAATAAAATATATTTCTTTTGATACCCAAAAATTAAGAAATGATATCAGACTGATAGCTAAAAGATTTTCGTTTATTATTTCTCTCAAACTTAGTTTTCTTTTAATCACACTTGTAAATATTGTATACTCATCTTAATGTAATTATAGGGGCTGTGACAATATGCTTTCAAAATCATAGATCCCGAAAAAATTAGAGACGGAAAAAATTTAACGGTATTGAATCGTTCTGAAACAGCGGTATACAGTATTCGATACCATTCCATATCGTTCCGTCTATGATATTCATACGATCTAAGATTTTTAAAAAACATATTATGACTACCATAGTAATTATCAACAATAATAGAATAGATTGTAATAGAATTTGTATTCAAATTAGAATCGTAATATAAGATCAATAATTTCTCTACAACTTTGCATACCCCAAAATTGAGGGCAGGAGGAAGACATCCCGAGGACAATCAATCATCCCCTCTTTAGATTGAAAAATGAGGGCACTCTTCAATTCTCGAGGGGAAAAATCTTGCACGCCATCTGCCGGCAAAGCGAGAATAAGTCATTACTTCGTGTTGCTGTCTCTAACGAATTCATTCAACCTTTACGGCAGTAAAGCAGTGTTTTCTTTCTACACTGAAAAAATTATCAGTATCAAAATGAGACACCCAGGTATTTTTTTAATTGTCAAAAGATATACACGTTTGTGCTTTAATTATAGTTTTGATATACTTATGTGTTTCATGAGTATGTATGAAATTACTCTCATTATTTCAACGATGGATAATTTAAGACATTAGATTGCATCGCACTGAATAACTTCCCTTGAAACTCATTAGTATATCAAAATATAGTTGATGCACTTAAGTGTTTCGCTTTAGAGACAAAGTAAAAAGGGCAAAAATGAAACACATGGGTGTGTCAGAATTACTATGAGAGTACAATATCAGCATCGCAGATCAGAATGATATTATCTCGCTACTGAAGATAACTTCCTTCAATTAAACTAACAACTCAAACCAATTATATTTCATGAGAAGTTTAACCAGCTTTGATTAACCATTTAGAACTATCACTATACTAATTCTCTTATTACCACATGGCACATAATACATCATTCAGTGTCTTATTATGTGTGTTCACCTTCAACATATTGTAAGCAATTTGAACACTCACTTTATGTGACTTGATAGGAATTATATGATATTTACACATTTGATATCAGAGTTACGAATAGAATTTCCTCGCTATTTAGTGTGCTCCTTTCCGGTGTTGGATTTTTCACCCAGATGTATTTTATGAGGTTTTATTTATTTCTGCTATAGATAATATTAAGCAGTTTTGTATGAGTTCTAAAGCATCCAACAACTTATCTTCTCTAAATTCATAGCAGTGATATCCTATTTCCTAAATCAATTTCATTCAAGTCTCAGTTGACGAAGTAGAACTCATTTAGCGCTTATCATCTGCCGGCACCTACTTTGCCGCGTTAAGAGCTACGTTCATTATGGCAATTGTTTCTAAAATTAGTTAGGAAATCACTCCTCGGGATGATTCAGTACTGCCTGCAAAGTGGCTCTAATTTGGCGAGATGAAGAATTCACGTCTCTCAGAGTTACCCAATCGACCGTGTAATTACTGCTGTTCTACGGACAACATTTGCAGTTGGAACGATGAGCTGAAATAAATTTCACGGTGAGTCTTTTGGTAGACAGAGAAATTCGTATTTTGAATGGTTGTAATGTAAATATTAAAGTGTATTCATGAATAATTTTAATGATTCCAAACTTTTCTCTTATTTATCCAATATTGTATGAACTGAAATTATTTGAAGTACGTGACACCTACCTCTATAATTATGTTTTTTCCATTGTTTTATTTTGTATGAGCATTTGAGGTTAAGAAGAATATTAGGGTAAATTTTCATATTTTATTAAAATTGTCTGATCAATAAAAAACGAACACTTTTTTTTTAGACCAATAGATAAGATTCATTTCGCCTAATCGAAAAATAAAACATACCAAGAATAGTACTTAGATAAGAAGCTACTCAAGCTAGCGACACGAGTGCTAGTCGTAGTCTCCTCTTCACATCCCATATCCGTTATTCCAACTCTTTTACAATATGCTATGGAATGGAAAAGAACAATACGTCTCGTCCAACTGTGAAGAGGACAGCAAATAGTCTATTCGGAAACTAGAACCAAGGGGAGTTTCTTCATTATCAGAAAGCAAACTTCATTGGAAGTGAATAACTGTTGTCATATCTACTCATTTTAGAGTTTGTGTGCTTTCCTTAATATAAATTAGTTAAATATACTCACTTCAATACTTCAGGTTACTTTTTATCAACTGTTCATAATTTTAGCACATAATCTTGAGTCCGTACTCTGAAGTTTTTAGTCTTCTAATTACCTTCGCAGAATGCTGGAAGGTCATATTTTAACCGTCGTTTATTTATTTATTTATTTATCATCTTGTTATTCGCTTAACTGAAAAAGTATTCAACCAAATTGCCTGAAATTTGGTGAAACGATTGGTCCGTGTACAGTGACCTGCTGGTAGACTTTTGGAAGTGACACAGTCAAAGGTAAAGGTCATGGTCGTTCAAAACTCAAAAATTATTGAACATATTGCATGAAACTTGGTGGGACAATTGGTCAATATTCAGGAACCATTTTGTTAAATTATGGGAGCGATCGGGTCAAAGATCAAGGTCAAGGTCATTTATAACTTAATAACTCAAAAGTATTGAACCATATTGCATGGAACTTGGTGGGAAGATTGGTTATTATCCAGTTAGCAGTTTATTGGGAGAGAACGGGTCAAAGTGGCGGTGAAGGTATGCGCTCTACCGAGTGCACATAATCTAGTTCATATGTAAATTAGCATACCAATTACTTCACTCTCCTCACAAACTTTACACGCCTTTATTTAGGAATGATAAATCAGAATAGCTTAAACAGGAAGGTTTGTCTTCGTCCTGCAATAAGTATTTAAGTAGTGAGGTCTTATCTCCAAATGTTTCGAAACTCTAATGCATTGTTGTTCTCAACAAGAATTAATCTTAGAGACAAAAACTTACGAATGGGACATTCTTCATATCAACTTTATATTGCAGAAAAAGAAACTATATTATCTCAATAATACAATTTATTCAAAAACACTCATACAGTCAGTACAAAACTCATCATCTTGTAAACACATAAAAAAATAAACTATTGGTATCTAATGCCCCGATGAGCGCAAAAAGGTTTTATGGGCTGCCTAGATGTAAAAGGAAATATTTTGATAATAAAAATGAATCTATAGTTATAATACATTATAAGGAAAAAAAAGGAAAGAACTACTAATGAATCACTAATAATGATTAATGAAATACTAAGAGAAATTTAAAAAAGTAAAAGTAAGAATAGATTATGTTTATCACCATTCGTTCAATAGCCGAAAAGCCGTCTTCTATGAAGAACAACAAGTACAAAATTTCTGTTATCGGATGGAAGTAAAATCGAGTGTTACACTATAAGAAAAGTTGAAAGCTTTTTCCGATCAGAAGGATGAGTTACTTCTGAAGATTAACTCAAGAATAATCATCAGAATTTTCTCACACTGATAAAAGGAATTACAGTAAAATTGAAAAAGTAATAAGTAGTACCTATGTACAATCAGAAATTTTAAGTTTTTCAAGGTCTTAATAATAAGGTTTAATGTTTTAACAATATAATATGGTAGAAGGAATAATATGTATATCACATCGTCGTAACAAATACTTCATTTCTATATCTATGATGAATATCGTGAATGAATGTGTAATTTTGTGAGTAAACTATTTTTTTAATAAATTAAATTTCAAAATTGAAATTTCTTTAGCATTAAATTAAATGGAGGAATTACTCCAAAGTTATTTTTAAACTATAAAGGGGATTGAAAGTTTAATATACTGAATCTAAAACGTGAGAGTAACATGAAGTTGAAGCAAATTTAAAGAAAATGGTTATGTATAAGAAGCTTAGAAATGATAAATATAAATGAAGAAGTTGATAAGCCATAAACAAACGATCTGTTAGTGTCGTGGGAGAAAATTACTTGAGTGAAATACAGGCAGACCCGATTTAAGACAAAAAACGTACCTCACATTAACTTGGAAATTGAGCTTAAAGCGGGGGATGCCACAGTATATGTTAAGCAGTGTTACTCCAATCTTTTCGTTTTCTATTAAACAAAAATCAAAGAACATTTGCATCGAACACTGACACTATGTACCATATTCTTTATGGTTCCTTCAATGTAAATAAAATTGTTTAGAAGTAATTTTCCGGTACAACTGATGTAAGTAAGCTCGGGGTCAACTTCGATTTAAGTCGTCCTGTTATAAAAGTGTGGTCTACTTAAAATGGTGTCTACCTGTAATATACGACCCGATAAGCAGATGATATTCTGAAGTAAGAAGAAAATTACGGTAATCACGAAACACGTGATTGGGCAAATAAAGAATATCGAATCGATTGATATAGGTTCGTAAGACTTGTATTGGGAACAGATAAAATAGAATAGTTAAAATATAATAAGAAAGTAAAGTGAAACAAATCTGGAGTCACGAAAGACAAATTCATGAAAAAAAATGATGATAGATATATCTGTTCAAGATATAGAGTAAACTTAATAAAGTTTCGACAGAGATTGCTTAAGCTAATTTTCCCTTTCTGTTGTTTTATTGATTATTACCTTAGCAATCTTGCGGAAGGTTATACTTTCATCGGAATTTATTTATTTATTTATTTATCATCTTGTTATTCGCTTAACAGAAATAGTGTTCAACCAAATTGCCTGAAATTTGGTGAAATGATTGGTCCATGTCCAGTGACCTGCTACTAGTCTTTTGGGAGTGACCCAATCAAAGGTCAAGGTCACGGTCATTTATAACTCAAAAAGTATCGAACCATATTGCATGAAACTTGGTGGAACGATTGGTCAATATGCAGGAACCATTTTGATAAATTTTGGGAGTGATCGGGTCAACGGTCAAGGATCAAGGTCAATGCCATTTGTAACTCAAAAAGTATTCAACAGATTGTGTGAAATTTGATGATACAGTTGGTCAATGACCAGGAACGATCTGGTAGAATTTTGGAAGCGATCCGGTCAAAGGTCAAGGTCATTTATAACTCATATTGCTTGAAACTTGGTGGGACGATTGGTTTTTATCCAGTTAGCAGTTTCCTTAATTTTGGGAGAGAATGGGTCAGAGCGGAAGCGAAGGTATGCGCTCTACTGAGTGCACATAATCTAGTTAATAATGTGTTATGACAGATACTTGAAATACAGAAAAAATAAATTAAACATAAATACATGGATTGAATTATTTATTAGCATAATATACTTGTTTAACATTAAAATATAACATCAGGTAGATGATTTTTATTTTTTTTATTTTAGTACAAATAAAATAGAAGTAAAAATAGGCAAAAAATAATTCAAAATCTTTTTATTTTTTTTTTGCGAGAAACCATGAGACTTCTAAATTATAACTAAGCAATAGGTAACTATTATCGTGTCCGGACACTTAATTTCGTTGCAGGGAAATTTCGTCGTGGACAATTCGTCGTGGGCAATTTGTCGTGGACATTTCGTTGCGGAAAATTCGTTGCGGAAAATTTGTCGTGGACAATTCGTCGTGGACAATTCGTCGTGGACAATTCGTCGCGGACAATTCGTCGCGTAGAGTTTTCTATATTTTTATTCTAAATTCGTTTTTATATATTTTTAACACAAATTCAACACAATTTTATACCATTTTTAAACCTTCATATTACATCCAGAGATTTTGAATCGGTTTGTTTGATATGAGGTTTTAAGATTCATACAAATTACTCTTATTGCTGATACCAAGTCTTGATATTATTTTAGTCTTCAATTGTTTTTATTCATTTCAAATGTTTATTTATTTATTTCGAAATGTTGAATAAATAATTTCAAAATAATGGAAGAGTACTTATTCATTAGAAAAATCTTTTGTATTGTAGATACCAAGTTTTGTACATATTGTATTTTTTATTAATTTGAAAATTTGAAAGAAATGGAAAATATGGCCAATAAATGACAAAATGAAATATGAAAGAAATTAATAATATGAAATATGGCGAAAGGGAAAATATGGTGACGAATTGTCCGCGACGAATTGTTCGCGACGAATTGTCCGAGACGAATTGTCCTAGCACCAACTATATAATACGTACCACATATATGTATATATATATATTCAATTGCTAATATTTAATAAAACAACTGAAGGGGAAATAAAGCTTCGACAATATCAGTCGAAGCTTAAGTCCACCCATACCAGATCTAAAGTTTTTGTGATTAAACTAGTACAACCAGATTATTGAATTTATATATAAATATAATTCAAAAGGAAAAGATTTGAAATTAAGAAATTAGAAATCGCAACATATGAAGGAAAAGTTAATTATAGCTAATGTTTGATTTCTTGATAAGTTGTAAGTTTTTGTCCTTTAATTTTCAGTTAATGAGAAGGAAAAGAAAAGAAATATTGTTTCAAATTTCTGGTAGTATAGACCTAAAAAGTTATGTTCAGCCACCAGCTAAACGAGTGCATAATATTTAGTCGTCTGATTGTATATAGAATAATATTTAGTCATTTGTATGTCCACTGTCCAGATATAATTAGTTTATACTACTTAGAATTATTTTACTGTATTACTTATAGACCACCAAAGTGAAGTGAGTTAGGTTCCTTTTTAGAATATCGGCGAAACATTCCTATGTTATTCGTACGGAGAGAAAAATTAGGTGGTAGAACATCCATTACAGCTGATTATTTACTTACTCTTGGAAAATTTAAACTCGATATTTCGATACCTAATACTTAAACGCTTTCATTGCTACAAATTTCATTGAAATGTTTTCTTAAATAAAAAGTTATGATCAATTTGATTAGAAATAATGTCAATTATGAGACAAATCCGTAAATAAGGTAATCGGTACAACATCTTTTTAGGCGTAAAATTTGAAAGATTGGTTACCAAATAATGTAAAGTTCTATCAGTTTTGGTAGTATAACTTATTATTGAAGTAATTTTATTTATTTAATACCCTTTCTATCTTAGGATAGGATTCTGAAACCTAAGGGCTAAATATTAGGTTTAAGTATTATCATAGGATATAAAAATACATAATAACTATGTAGTATGTTTCGAGTGAGACGACAAAAAAAGTTTCCATCCTTTTATTTTTCTAGAGCTTTCGAATAATTCAATATTCATTATCAATATCCTAATTAGGATATTGATAACTAGTGTGGTTCATAATATGATAATATCACTATCATAATTATATTCATTCAAATAATTTTAAATACCTAACTAGGAATATTTTATTAGTTGTAAAGGTAGGTTCGCCGAGCCTAGTTCTCATTTCAATAAACTATAAGTAGTTTCCCCATAACTAGTTAGGTTTCAGAATCATATCCTAAGATAGAAAGGGTATAAAATCTATAAAATTACTTCAATATTAAATTATACTCCCAAAACTGAGAGAACTTGATGTTATTTGGTAACCAATCTTTTAAATTTTTCGCGTAAAAAGATGTTGTACCGATTACCTGATTTACAGATTTGTCTCTTAATCGACGTTACTTCTAATTAAATTGCAAGTAATCTTTTTATTTAATAAACATTTCAATGAAATTTGTAGCAATGAATGCGTTTAGATATTATGTATCGAAATATCAACTTGAAATTTTCCAAGAGTAAGTAAATAGTCAGCTGTGACGGATGTTCTACCACCTAATTTTTCTCCCGTACGAATAGCATAAGAATATTTCGCCGATATTCTAAATAGGAACCCAACTCATTTCACTTTGGTGTTCTATTGATTAATGTCATTGAATTATATCAGTAATCAAGAAAATTCTTATAAAAATTGATCAAAACCAATTGAATATTTATTTTTTATTACAATATTATACTATAGGATATAATAAATCATTATATATTGCGTACTTATTATAATTTCTATGTTTCAGTTAACGAAATCTCTCATACTTTAATTAATTGCAACTTGAATAATTGCAGTTACTGAGAGAAGACAATCAATGGCAATGAAAATTTGAAATAGGAGATATCTATTCAGCATAGTTTTGTTTAGATAAGAGATAATCAGCATGATCCATTCGGGAATGTGTTCTAAATTAAAATTAATCCTAATAAATCATTATTCAAAACAGAATAAATGTTCTTTTAAAGAGACGCTTAACATAGTGTAACAAAGAGTCACTCCAAATAATAATTCGAAGACTGATTCAATCCTGTCTATACCAAAAGAATCGAATTACAAATATGATTTGTTAATGATTTTTTCTTATGAATTACGTATAAGAGATTTAATAATTATTATCAAGTTACTCTCTCTTTTCACTTAATTTAAGAAGATTTTTTAAGTCAATCTATTTATATACAAAAATGTTCAATGAATGAAGTAAACTAAACATATATCAAAAACAATACATTCCCACAAAAGTAAGTAACTCTGATAATTAATTCAATTGAGTTACGTAATGAAATGAGTAATAGAGAAGTAAAATAAAACTGTCCCGGTAGTTTACTCATTAAAAAATAATTCCTACATGCAACTGCCATGAAATGAGATTATGACAACAAAATTGTGCAATTTGTCAGACAATGCTATGTATTGTATATATGCGTGCGAAACTTGAATAGAGCATAATTTTAGTGCATTTTATGATGTCTAAGTTATTTCCATTTTATTTTCTATAATTATGCATTACATAATTTTCTTTTCATGTCATATAATTCGTAGATTTTTCTATAATTCGTCTAGGAACTCTATTCAGTAGAGAGTTGAAGTTCTTGTGAAGGTACTTGATGATTAATACAAGTAAATGAAGAATTTAATGAATAAGAGCGGTCTATAATTTAATAATATTTGTTACTTTTCGGTTCGAAGTTCAAAAATAAAAACTGTAAATTATGACCGTATGAAAACTTTTCATTGGAAGTACATACAAGAATTGATTACTTGCTTGTTATATTTTAGTAAATGTTATAATTTGTAAATTATCCAACGAATAATCCTATTGCATTTTTAACAGTGTTGATAAGTTAAAATTAGATCTTCCTCAAGAAATAAAGCTTTTCTGTAAATTAAACGAACAATGATCCATAGAAGACTTCGAAAATACTATTTGCCTAATAAAAAGGACTTCATACGAAAATATTTGCCCAATCCTGTAGAATAGGAGACAAACAAATGTATAAATGCCGTTTACAAAATTATCAACATTCATAAAGTATGTCTTATTTTGATCAAATAGTATTATGAAACTGTATGGAAATAAAGAGCTTCTCACAAAATTTAAACAGATTTGTTAAAACAGACGCAATAATTAATCATTAAAAGAATTACAAATATTGAGTAATTAATTTTAGCAACGGGTTGTTGGGTTCAATGTTGTTTGTATAAATGTGTTTAAATTAAATATATATCTAATTAAAATTAAATAAGAAATTGTTAATTTTGTTGAAAAAATGTTTTTAATTCCGCATTAATCGGAAATAATCCCTTTCTAATTACTATTTCATTTAAGTGCCAGTTACTTTTTGATGAACTAAAAGGAAATTATATGTTAAATGTGTTCAAATGAAACAAGTTGGATTCTAAAGTTGATGCCAAGTCTTATAGCGGTTATATTTTTGCTACAATAATAATAATGTACGGCAGTGAAAATGTAACACTGACAAGGAATATATTTGTGTATTTTGTTTCATAATCAATTAAGTTTTAATTTTCAATTATTATTACTAAATACTCACTATTTATCATTGGCATTGACAATAATATGCAAATATGATTTATTGTGAAAAAATATTAGAGGGGAGAGAATCTCAGATAATTTGTAAATAAATGTTTAAATACTAGTTATATATTGTAGAAGATCACTCATATATCACCTAAGATAATTTAAGCCGTCATTTCTAAGTTGTAGGTAGGTTAGTGGACCAAATTATTTTGTGTACATTGGACCAAATAATTCAATGATCAGTAATATTCAGAGTATCATGAACCAAATATTATAGTGAATCATGACCAAATTTTTCACTGTACCAGGGACCAAATTATTTAATGTATCATTAACTAATATTATTTAGACCAAGTTAGTTAGTTTTCTTAGGATTTAATTATTCAGTGTATCAAGCTTCGAAATATTCTCCGTGTCTTTGACAAATTTATTAAGTTGAATATTGACTAGGTTACCGTGTACCATGCACCAAATTATTCCTTATCAAGGATTACAAAAGCAAAGTCTATCCATCGTTTATTGGTTTGCTTAGATATCCCCTGGGAACATTTAGGGAATATACCCTGGAAACACTGAGGGAGCATCCCCTGGGAACACTCATGGAACATCTCCAAGGAGCACTCAGGGAACATCCCCTGGGAACACTCAGGGAACATCCCTTGGGAACACCCAGGGAACATCCCCTGGGAACACTCATGGAACATCTCCAGGGAGCACTCAGGGAACATCCCCTGTGAACACTCAGGGAACATCCCTTGGGAACACTCAGTGAACATCCCATGGGAACACTCAGGGAACATCCCATGGGAACACTCAGGGAACATCTCTCCGCTGCATTCATTTCGTTGATCTAATTTGGTCGTAAGTTTTGGTCTCAGAGGAAATGATGAACAACACTGCATTTCGGCAGCCATTAGAGAAGTGTTTGTAATTACACAACATCGCATTTACTGCTCTGGAAAAAGAAACAGAGGGATAGGGATACTCAGATGGGAATAATTTTCGGTAAAGAATATGAATATTAACATCGAAAAATACTTTGAAAAACGAAATAAATCCTTCTTTGCCATTCACGTGAGTCAATGAATCCACATTTTCTAAAAAGAGAAATTTGTGTGTTTGTGTTTTCTTTTACATACTGTAACACAAAATTATTATCGTCTTATAGGAATGAACTAAAATTAAGTAGTTAAAGTATATGATATTATTTGAAGCATTTAAATAATATAATTCACCAGTTATAAGAAATTGTACTAATTCATACAAATCCGAAATTATACATTGTCATCAGATAAGCCATGTTTCATTTCCTGAAAAGCTTATTTCGTCAAATAACTACAGTTCCAAATTCTCAACATGAGTTTTTCAAGCATAAAAGTGAGCAAAGTCAGATACAAATAAAAGTAATCAAAACTTAGTAACTTTGAAAATGAAACCTAAGATCAACGAAACATTTACAAAAATGAAACAAAATTGCCGACCAGAGATAAAAGTGGTCAAAGCCTTATATATGTAATGAAAAAAAGGGTTTATGAATGATTCGAATATACATTATATTATTTTGTTATTTCATTAGGTAAAACATGAGGATAGACAGCAGGTATTGTAAAGGGGTGGCCAATAAACCAGACAATTGGTAGGTACTAGGTATGTAACCAGCAAAAAAGGTGTAGTTCAAATTGAAAAGTAGGAGGAACATCAATATTTATCATTATTACTATATACAGGGTGTTTCATTCCAGATACGACAAAATTTGACAGCTTGCATAAAACTCAAAATGAAAAACTTTTTATGAATATAAAAAGTCCAAATATAATTCGTTATTGAGAATTAGAGATATTGATACCCTGATTCAAATGTATTTTTGACATACTTAGGGAAGTTCACAAACATTGTGAACTTCTAATTATTATCAAAACTGCTTAGTTTTCAAGAAACTGACCTTTGTAGTTTAAAAAGACTCTTACCTAGATATTCACAGGTACTTAAGTTCCTAGCAGATGGTTATTAGTGGAAAATTAAACACATAAAATATATCTTAGGTAGGAGGTATTTCGAAACTTTCAAATTCATTACCTTTAGAACTTACCAGTACGTATTGAAAATTTAGGTTTCTGTTAATTAAACAAAGTGTGTTTTATTTGAAATTTCACGTTCGTTAAAAAATTGTCCTATAATAAATGTATCAATTGCGAAGCATTTTCGGACATTTTGTTATTCCATAAAATAATTTATTTTGGGGTTTATGGAAGCTGTAAAATATTGTCGTATCTGAAATAGAACACCCTGTATTTATAAATACGTAATATTCTTACAATTAATTCATATAGTAATACAATTGTTCATTAAATATATTTATATTTTCTACTATCAAAAAAAGTTAGAAATCGTAATTTAACAAACTTCATTATATCAGCTTCAATCATACTTTACAATAATGAGATAAAGACCGATTGAGAAATGAAAAATATTATAATCCACCAATTTATAACAGAAAATGAGCATCTATAGTCGTTCTCATAGTTAAGTATATAATATATGAATATATGTATAGTGTATACATTACTATGAAAAGACAAAAAAATGGTAATTCGTCAGATTTTATTGAAATTTCGATGTGCGTTTAGACTCTTAGACTGATATGATTGAGTACTTTGTCGGTGCTAGGAAAATTGCCACTGGGAAGATTGCCACCGGGAAAACTGCCACTGGGAAAACTGTCAATGTGGGAAAACTGCCACTGGTAAAATTGCCACTGTGGGAAAACTGCCACTGTGGGTAGATTGCCACACGGAAAATTGCCACTGTACATATATAAATTCATATTGATTTTTTTTCGGAAATCACAAAAATCATAGGTACTGAATGCAATGTTGATCAGAATTTAATATATAAGAATTTTTACAATGTGTACATCATCTCATTTTGACAAGTTATACAATCTAAGTGAATTCTTCATCGGTGGATGTGAGTGTGCTGATACGCAATTAATTCTTAGCTTAATGTGTTTAATTGCTCCCTGAAGAGGTTAAACCATTTATAGGTTCTCTACTCTACTAGTTTTTCATCAAGTTGATTTCTCTCAATCACAAGTGAATTAAAATGTAGGTACATAGTATCTTTATAATGTTATAGACAACAAAAAAAATCTCGAATTAAACTGCTTATAACTTTGGAATAAATCAAACTATTTTAATTCTTTTTGTATTATATTCAGAATTTTTTTTAATCACTTTGACAGATGACTTCAAATTGGTAATATGTTTCTTTTTCAGCGCTATGTTGAAAAACAGGAGTATAAAGGTTAGCACAAAACTGCTTTCAAGGAAACAGTTATACAAAAGCTTTAAACTTTTGTTTTCTATTTTATAATAACAATACTACTATAACATAACGCCTAGAGAATTACAATATTACCAATTTCACGTCATTTGCTATACTCTAGAGCCTAGGGTGATAAGAAACTCCTTATTGAACTTAATGACTTAATGCAATAAAAAGAATTAAAGTATATTTATTTACAGTCTTTGGTACACTGACATTAGAAACAAGTGAAGATGGGAGTTTTTCTCTATAATTAATCAATAAGCATATTGCTAAATTTACGTTTAGTAAAAAATAGTTAATATTTCTGTTAGTGGTGTTGTGATTGTGAAGTAAAATGTGTATGATAATAAACGACAAAATACTTAAAAGAAACGAAAAATGTTTCATTAGTTTCAATAATAAATAAAATCTTGTTACATTATAGTTTCAATAATAAATAAAATCTTGCTACCATAATTTTAATTTTAACTTGTCAATGAAAGATGAACGCACGGTAAAAATTTTCTTTACATAAAATTCAAATGCTTATTCAGTTCGGTATTTTTTTCAAAGACTAAAATATTTATTTTTAGTTTGTCCCTGTGAAAATTTTCTTTACATAAAATTCCAATACTTTTGTATTCAGTTCGGTACTTTTCTTTGTAGAGTAAAACATTTTTTTCAGTTTGTTAATATATTGTTAATATATCCTATAGCGGCAATTTTCCACAGTGACAATTTTCCTCATGGGCAATTTTCCGGGTGGCAATCTTCCCAGTGGCAATTTTCCCACAGTGGCAGTTTTCCCGGGGCAATCTTCCCAGTGGCAATTTTCCGCTCATGTTCTAGGACATTACCCGATCATGAAGTGTGTAGTATATCAAAATAGTGGATACAACAAACTACATATTAGCCATTTATGCTGATAGGCCGTTTATAATTCCGAGACCAAATTTTCCGTGAACGAATTCTCTGGACCGAAATTCTCGGCCGCCTTTTAGAATAAAAGAATCAATATAGATGATAATTGAAGATAAATTGAAAAATAAATTCATTTAGGCTGCAATTTATTCACATTTCAAAAACAGTTGCCCATTATTTTAAATATTAAAATAAAGATGATTTGATATTACGATTGTAAATAAAATACAAAATGGATTTTTCACTAATTGGTATTAATATATTAATTCTAACTTAATTATCGATTGTTATTAAACTATGTAGATTATAGTTCCTGTTAATAGCCTAGTCTTTAGATTAGTTATAGAGTAATTTATTACTTACAGGGTTACCATATAATATGTGATATAAACTTTCAAAATAACGGAAGCCTTCTGATAAATACTAAACATAATACATATGAAATATATATACCATATACATACATATATGTACTAAATATATTACACGTAAAATGTACAGGTGTTGTGGAGAACTGGTTAGATCTTGCATGGTTACAATAAACAGTCGTACTATATATTGCTGTCCAGGAAAGTCGATTGTTGCATAGATGAAATATTGAAGTTCGAAAAATAGTTAACTGTACAGAACAATGACCTGATGGTTGACACTATTGTGAAGATATATGCTGGTTAGAAAAATGTCTAGTTTCATCTGTCATACTCTTGATGGAAAGTGAAGTGATAGTGAAAATAGTGATAGGTAGTGATGGTAAGTATAAAATTTGATAGTAGTTTTAGTATTATTTCTAACAAATTAACAAAAACAGATTTGTCTTCCCGTTTTTAATTGATAAGCGATTTTTGATGACTAACTACAACTTTCAAAGAATAAAACCTAGAATTGTGAAAAATGCAGAATAAAAATTGAAATATCTCTTTGTCACCTTGTTAGAAATTTTTTGAGGATTCCAAAGTAATCTTTGGTTTTTGCAAGAGCAACCCAGTTGAAAGCTCCCAGACCTGATTCAGTCATGTCCGTGTGACGTCACTGGTTTGTCAGTCAAAGTTAAAAAATGTTTAGCTTTGCCAGTACTGTTACACGGCCTCCAACCTTCTCCTACAGCCACTCTACTGTCTACGCCACCTAGGTTGTGACACCACAATCGTGATATGGCAACCAGTAACACTATGGTGCACTCACTGTAAGCAAATCACAATACACCAGCCGTGACTTGCTTGAGGCAAAATAAAAACTGCGTTCATTATTTCCAGAGTAAACTAACGTCCGTACAACAGGTACTTAGTACACTGCCTTGCTTTGGGCAAGTAAAAAACGGTACTTTTACGGAGAGAGGGGCCCAACCATAAAAACAGCCACGTGGCGCTCTAGGAGCAAAGTGTTCCCAACCATGTTATTCTTCATGTAACCACAGTTTTCCTGTAGCGTGTAAACTCATTGGGCTAAATTCATAATGAAAAACATAAGCTTATACTTGCAAAATATGAAGGAAGTGCTTCTACTTGTATTCATAAAAAATTCAAACAAAACCACCTACTCCGCTCTACTTTTAGATCAGAAGCATATCCTTATGCTCACATACAAGTAAACGGGTTTATTTATTTATTTGAAAAATTAATTCCCTCACTCCTCAGTTCTAGCATATTTTTCCCTATAAGGAATAGACATATTGACTAGCTTTTAGGGCAACCTATATAAAAAATTAAAATTCCAACATGACTAATTATTGCCCTTTCATTGAAATTTTACACGAATAAAAAAAAAATAATCGGTTACTAAAAAGATATCATTAATATGAAAACAAGAATTAGAAAAGAACAATATGAAATCAAAAACTTCACTCAAATACGAAATATCAAAAGAAAAAATACTGATGTCTAAGGAGGCTACTCTTAATTACGTATAATGCTTTTTAAAGGATTCAAATTTTAAGGATTTTATTTCTCTTTCCGTCTGGTTCTAATTTTTGCAACCAGAGAACAGGAAACATGATTGCGATTTGTGTCTATTGAGAAGTGACAAAGTAATATCGACTGAATACCGAGTAGAGTAATAATTATGAGAGTTTGCGCTATTCTCTATGTAATGATATAACCTAGTATCAGAATTGGGATACCTGATTATTCTATGGAAGTAGCAAGCAGTTTTAAGCTTGTACAGACTATTTAACTCCAATATACCAGGTTCATCGAAAATTGGACACGAGTGGGGCAAGTGATGTTAAATACATACATAGATTGAATAGATTCAATCTATGTATGTATTTAACATTATTTGTCCCGCTCGTGTCCAATTTTCGATGAACCTGGTATATTGGAGTTAAATAGTCTGTACGAGCTTAAAACTGCTTGCTACTTACTTGTGTTTCGTTAACCAAAATGACCATTTATGAAATATTCGAAATGATTTTATTCACAATTGTTGAAGAACTAACAATAAGAAATGCATTTGGCATATAGTGTGAGTGTGAGTTTTAATTATAGGTAATGATAAACTCTTACCTAACTAACTTTATATCATAGTGTTCACTTTCAATTACCTGCACCTTATCTAATTGTAAATCTTGTCCTCCTCTCATATACCAGTCCACCGTAACATTTTCTCTCGATGCTTAATTAATTTTTGATTACGAACGAAGAAGTGGTGGAAAAATTTTAAAAGTACATAAATTATTATAAGCGCTATTCTACTAGGTATAATTCATCCAAAATAAAATGGTATAGTTCAGATAATAACTGAATCCACAGAGATGCTTGGCATTAGCATGAAACACCTCATTTTCAACCTGAAAACTGCTAGTTATTCAATTAATTCCATCTTCTTCTCAGCTTCTAGAATTTCATATATTGCATGGATTAATTGTATTAGATTTTCCGGTATTATTCATTCTTTAAGATACAATATTAATTTTCATCTGATAATAAACTCATGTAATTACAAATATATATTTCTTTGCATGCTTTTGAATAAACTTATCTTGTAGGAATAAGGCTATTCTAATTTCTAGAAGCTGCAGACTACTATATATCTAGGTAAACTATAAATGACATATAAAATATAAGCTATTTACGAACACAAAGTTACCTAAAAGTCGTTATAAATTTCTTAACATTATTACTATGAAATAGTTTTAGTTTGAATAATTGAAATAAAATCATTCTAGACCCATTTGAATTTTCAACCTATTTGTTAGAGTAAAGACTCTTTAATCTTTTAAAAATCGCTGCAGACCACCAAAAATGTGTTTCTAATTCCGTAGAGTTTATCTCATAAATTCCCAAAAGTAGTTCAGGCGACTGAAGGCAAAGTATTGATTGTCAATAACACAAGAGTTGAATTAGGCTTTTGAGACACATTCTCAAAAAGGAGACTTTTATGGTATTTAAGCCCAATTTAGGTACTATTTTGTATTATTTATAAATAGAATGATAAGTATCACTTGTTAGGCTTATATTATGTATGACAGTATGTGTAGTACATAAGTAGGAAACATCTGTATAGAGATCTAGGTCCATTCACCGAAAACACATTCGCCGCATGACACTTTCGCCGAAAAAATGACAATTATTTACCTAAATAAGGTATACTTATTTTACAATAAAAAACAGTAAAGTATACATTTTGTCACTGCCAAACCTGGAAGAGGGGGGCAAGCCACCCCCTTCCCAAACACCCTCCCAACCGGACCTCTAACCTGGCCATAGGTGGACAATATCTCTTTATATTTATAACGTATTGTGTTTTTTAAATTTTCAGCAAAAGTGTCATTCGGCGAAAGGTTCGTGCAGCGAATGTGTTTTCGGTGAATGAACCGGTCACCCTGTATAGAGACTAAGACTGTAGTAGACTGTACACTTTGTGACAGACTTGTCCTTGTCCTTACTTCTATCTAGTATCTCTAACTATAGTGAAATGAATTATCAGTGACAGATTATTAGAGCACGTAATATCAAAGCCATAAGGAATATTAGTCTCACATTCAACGGACGATTATTCAATAATTATAATATTATTTTGGATAACTATTATATTTTAATTATACATCATACATTAGAATTAATTTATGAGCATCACTGACTCTTTGAACTGAACTGAAACTTTACCAAATTAGTAGATCTTCACCACATTCTGCATACTGTTACTTGTTGAAATAATTTACTTGTTTTGAAATTAATTGCGTTTGAATATATTAACATAATGCAATATTTTTCTATCTAATACCGTTAGTTTCCTAACTTCAATCTAATCTGAATTTCTGAAGATCTGAAAACTACAATTTGATCGATTCCATTTCCAATAATTTTCTCTGAATCTCCCGATGATTTTCTCTGCTGGAATCTCTTCACTGAATCCACTCTACGAAAAGTGTGCATGAACTCCAACACAAAATAACCAATACAATCACCATATCTGTAATGAAATTGATAGCATAAAATCATCCGGTGAATTTAACTCTATGAAGATGAAAATTGAAACCAAACTATTAAAGACTGATGATATTATCTTAAAAACATCACCAAACATACTGAAAGAGTCATAGAAAAACATTTCAAAGAGACATTGCTTCATTTGAACTTTTTCTGATCTTTCTATTCACTAACTTGTTTTTTGTTGAAGAACAAGTGCCTCACTCTTGTCGTCCTCTTTCTTCCGTCGAAGTCTGTTCTTTCTGATATGACTCTCGAGTATTGTCACTTGCAACGACAATTCTGGAAAAAATTGTTGCTTCAAATCTTCACTAAGATGTTGTGATGGTTTTGCTCCCTTCTCTACATTTGTTAGAAACTCTTTTGGAAATTGGGGATCAAGAATTTTTTGGACGCAAAATGTAGGAAATGAGTTTGAAAATATCATATGTATTTATGGGTTCGCTGAAATATTTTTTTCATGAGTACCAATTTAATCACAATGTTCCACAAAAATCTAAATATTTATATGATAACGTGTTGATAGTGTATGTCAATTGTTGCTATACAGGGTGACCCTAGTGACTTAGCGCTGGTCCGGGCGGACCAGTTCTTGTGAAAAATAATAATAATTTCAATTTTAAACAGATTGGGAATCTGTTTCTCCACGACTTTTACTTTTTAAAATAATTACATAGGATTTGACAGAAATGAATGTAATAAATGATAAGATTATGAACATTTATTCAAATATATACGAGTATATCAGATGTCTCTCCAGTCATGAGATGCATGAATGTATTGAGTACATAAGGGTGAATGTCTCACTATAATCAGCTAACTGTAGTCCTTATATAGCGGCTTAATGAATCTAAGAAACTCCTCGACTCGCTAAAAGTCGACTTCTAATGCGGCGGCTGAAGCGGCTGTAGCCATGCGGCTATCCTTTTAGACTGCTGCTATCCATTATATTCTTTGTACCCCTTCGCAATGATGCGTCCACAGTCGTATGGCTGAAGTGGCTCCAGGCCTGTGTACTATGCTTAACCAAGACCCGTGCTTTCTTGATATGTTGGTATATGAGAGGCGGTGAGTTGATTGTGGGCGTGGCGTTATTGCTTCAGTATCAAGTGTGCCACAATAGTGAGAGGGTTTGAGTAGCTCTTTGTTCCAGTTGATCATGTATGTGAGGCCGCATGCAGAATAGATTGTGGTGGCATAGATTTAGTATAGGGGAGAACCGGGTGAGTTCGTACAACGGGTGAATCCGTACAGGGCCATAACTCAACACCTGTTATGTTCTAACCCGTTGAAATTTGAGTGATCCTATACATTATAATCACAATCAGTTTGAAACAAATTTCAGCGCGTGACGGTGTAGTATGTTCCTTCGGTGAGAGATCACATATTTTTAGCACTAAAATGCAATTTTCTCACTACTTGAGCTAAGCCATAGCAATTACAATTTACTATCTAAAAACTTTATATGGAAGACTAGTATTCACTAGGATATTCTTAACGTATGTAAACGTTAACATTTAGTTAAAACTCACTAATATTCGATGTATTCCATTTTGAAAATTAAATTACGGTGTGAGGTGTCATCGTACAAATATGTACGGGCACAACCTCTTCTGTACGGTTTCACCCCATTATGTACGAATTCACCTCTATATTTATTTATCTTATATGCCTCGATTATATACGCGTAAAAGAATGAAACAGTATTATTCCTGTGATGTAGAACAGGCATATAACGTATGGAAAAATGGAACATCAGTACATAAAGCTGCAAAATTGTATAAAGCTCCTCCGATGACTGTAAGATGCCACAAAAAGATCCAGAAATGGTTCAGAATTTGATTAGCATAAATTAGAAAAGAAAGTTTTTACCAGCGAAATATTAATGGACGAAGTTATTCCAGAATATGCTGAGAATACTTCAAATCATTATTAGCACAAGCAAGTAGAAATCACCATTCACCGAGCCTGTTCCTGCTTCACCGTCCACCGAGCCTGCTCCTGCTTCATCATCCACCGAGCCTGTACCTACTTCACCATTCTCCGAGCCTTCTCCTACTTCAACATACTGAGCCTGATCCTGCTTCACCATCCACCTAGCCTTCTCCTACTTCACCATCCACCGACTCACAATCAGACCCCTCTAGATTAAATGTTTCATTTTTAGGAATATCTTTTGAAAACATTCGGCCATTCTCAAAAGCTCCTCCAAGAAAGAGCAGCAACAGAGGCAGATAACCAAGAAAGTCAATGAAAACAACTGATACCCTAGAAAGAGAGTTACTGAAAGAGAAAAAATTTTCAAGAAAGCAAAACGTATGCTAACGATGGAAATTGACGCTCTATAATCTAGTTCGGAAGACATCGGTGATGATGCCTTTTGTGATTTTTTTTTATTTCAAAAGAGCTTTAGTCTATTGTAAGGAAACGGCATTCAATAGTTTGTAATATTTTCCATAGACTATATGAAATTCTTACTGAATTTTCCTTTTTTTCACTTTTTTAGTACTGTACGGAGTGATACACTACTTGTACGAACTCACTCGCACTTACAAATATATCTCATTAAAATCGGTATTAAGAGAGAACCATAAGGTTTTAAATAATTTAGTTTGTAGTTATAAGCAGTTGAATACTTATAGATTCAATTGTGAGTTAGAACGAACTTGTATACCGAATAGTTAAGATTCTATAAGCCTTGAAAGGAAAAATGTACGAACTCACCCGGTTCTCCCCTACAGTAGAACTCCTCTATAGTGAACTTCGACTAGTTCACTATAGAGAGTTTACTCTGCTATAGAGTATTTAAGAGATGAATATAAAACTGGGATTTTCATGGCAGACTATAGAAAATATTTTCTTTCTTTTTGAAATTCACTATAAGGGATATTATATTTCTCAGAAATCTAAAAATCAGGACGATTCACTACATATTACCTCATTATACTTGTAGAACTCCTGTTTCATGAAATATAACTAATTTAGTATATAGAGATTCATAGAAAAATTACAAATAATAGTGGCAAAATAATAATTAATCATTATTTAATTGATTATATTAGAAATTTCCACACTCAACCGTAACTGTCCAACATTTCTATCAGATTCAATAGAAGAACAAGAAATGGTTGCGAGCTTCATCACGTACTATCGTAAATTAAATGTTAATTAGGTATTTAGGTATCATAAATACATAATTAAGAGCTACTTAGATTCTCTCGCTATCGTGGAACACTTGATACTGAAGCAATAACGCCACGCCTACAATTAACTCTCCGCCTCTCATACGCCAACATCTCAAGAAAGCATGGGTCTCATTCAAGCATGCTGCACCGGTATGGATACATTTTCTATTATTTGCATATTCGATGGAATGACATAGGTGACATTCTGCACCACTTCAAAAATTACATTTTACGTTGAATTGATCAACAAAATCAAAAATGATTCACTCATTAAGAAGTTATTACATTTATAAAATGGGTAAACCTTTATTTGAACATACTTTCTGTCAGAGGCTTGACAGTATAACTAAGTTATAACCCCCCTAAAATATTTTTATTCACACAAGCCTTTACTATTTACAAAGGATAGCAGTTGAAATCCTCTAAATAAACGAAGAAGGTGGATTCGCTCGAAATCTAAAATACCTTCAACGTTGAAACTAAATAAGCTCTTGAACATATCAACATTCAGTTGAGTATAATAGTATAAGATTCAAACTAGTAGATTACTCAATCGAACTTGTAGATTGTTAAATCAAACTAGTGTATCGTAGATTGTTCAATCAGTACTACTAGATCTACTACTAGATTGTTCAATCAGTTAATTTTATCAATATCTTCTCCTTATTATTTAATTACCCTTTTATCTTCATTACCTACAACGGTGAACATTTTCTCACTATCGACGATCACATCCGTCCCCAGGGACTCAATCTCACACTTTATTGAACCGGAAGCTCTGTGGTCAACGCGAGTGAGGGAAACTTCGTTCAGAGTACTCAATTACATTTCTTCTAGAATGAAAACCTGTTGAAATTAAAAAAAAACATATATAAATCAAGCAGGTAAATGCAGAGTAGCAATAATATTGCTGATGATTGTATTATATTATTGGATCTCTTGTTGATAAGCTTAAGGCACTCAAGAGCGAACTGGGGGAAATCTTGAGGTGCCTTATCTACTAGAGGAAAATCTTGGGGTGCCTTATCTACAGGAGGGAAATCTTGGGGTGCATTATCTACAGGAGGGAAATCTTGGGGTGCATTATCTACAGGAGGGAAATTTTAGGGTGTCTTATCTACAGAAGGGAAATTTCGGGGGTGCCCTATCTATAGGAGGGAAATCTAGGGTTACCTTATCTATAGAAGGGAAATATTGGGTTGCTTTATTCACAGGAGGGAAATCTTGAGGTGCCTTATCTACAGGAGGGACATCTTGGGGCGACTTATCTACAGGAGGAAAATCTTGGGGTGCCTAATCTACAGGAGGGAAATCTTGAGCTGCCTTATCTACAGGAGGAAAATATTGGGGTGCCTAATCTACAGGAGGGAAATCTTGGGGTGACTAATCTACAGGAGTGAAATCTTGAGGTGCCTTATCTACAGGAGATCCTGTTATTAGAAAACCACTAATATTATCTGTCAACAAACCAGTAAACTATCTAAAATCTGCAGAAATTATTGGCATATATGGTAAATGCATATACAAATACGTATAGTCAAAAAAATTGCATCTAATTAATTATATACAAGGACGATTTGAATACACAGTTCCTGGTGTAAGCGAATTCAAAAAATATTTCTCTGAAGAAAAACTGTATTGAATATAGTCTTTTGAATAATTTCACTTTGTGAAATATTAATCTTCACTTAGCTCTTTTTTTCTGTATATTGCCTGAAAAGTATAATTTACAAACTTCTATAATGTCTGCAACTAATCCAGGATTATAGACTAATCTGTTTATATATTTGTTGACTTTAAGATTTATCCGTCTGAAAGTCGAAAGTGAACGTGTAATTACAGTAACGATTTTTCATACCGTTTCCTATGAGAGCTTATTAGAGTCTACTTCTAAGATAAGCCAGTTAGAGAACAAAAGACCATTGAATGTGACTGTTAAAACTAATAACCAAAACTTTAAATAGTGAGGCCATTTCAGCTTTGAGGTGGAACTGTCAATTAGGGATTAACTTCTTCTAAAATATGAATAGAAAACAACGAATAGAATAAATTATAAACTTGTCTAACTGGTCCCTAATAAGGCCAAGAGCTAAGAACTGAGATTCTTAGAGCATAATAAGGCAGGTGATTAGAATCCATTGGTTAGTTAGTGTTCAGTAGTGTCTGAGCTTTAAGTTCGGAGTTTCTGGAGATAATTCTACCAAAATACAAAAAAAAAAATCCGTTGAAACCGAAATTCAACAAAACCAAAATTAAAAAAAAAAATAAGTTGAAAATCTGAAAACTGAAAATCAGGAAAACTGAAATCCGGAAAACCGACGGTCGAGAAAATTGAAAAACCGGTACAACCGAAAATTCAGAAAGAAAACACTGGAAATTATAATCCGATATACAAAGCAGTCTGAGATTAGAAATATTAGATAAAACAAAAAATATCAGCGATTACAAATTAAAAAAATCAGGGAATTGTTGTTTCAGAGATAAAATCAAAAGTATTTCGAAAACATTATTCAAAAATTTCGGAAATTTTATTTTAAAAATACGGTAAATTTCAGTTTTATAAATTCGGCAAATATCAAATGTAAATTCCAAATATTATAGAAATAAAATACTCATAGCAGTAACATAATAAATTTGGATAACAAGAAATTCCAAATATACCTACTTTTAGTTCGGATAATTTATAATATCGAAAAATTTATAGTCCACCATTTTTGATGGGTAGCTCAAAGACAGAGAACTAAAATTACATATTTTGTTTATTTGAAATATAAAATAGAGTTTAAAGGAACTATAATCTAATATAAGAAAATGATTATTGATCAGAATCAGTAAAATTCTGATAATGTGTATGTAAGGTAGGAACGTAATGTAGGTATGTATTGTCGGTACTGATGTAGGTACTAATGTAGGTACTGATGTAGGAACGTAATGTAGGTAGCAGAACAAGTAAAAGTGGTGAGGCTGGAGCAATTTCGAGTGATGAATGGGTGCAGAAATTGACTTCTATTATGACTTTTCTGAATCTTCCTATGATCCTCTAGCTCAGAGTTATTAAGAATTGTTTTAATGATACGAAATAGTGAGTGCAAGAAAAAGATTTATATTATCACATAATATACAAAATACTGTTTCTACATTTACCTTTCTCATCTATTATTGGCATACATGCAATCATTATTCCTTTGATTATGTTCACGTGCGCAAAGAATTTATTTTATTAGTAAAAATATTTCCTGACATGTTTATTAGAGCTGTAAATTATTTAGAAAATTTATTCGAACAATACATGTTTTCAGCTTTTCTATACAGTAACAATGCAGACTAATGATACTGTACGATAATTAAGTGTAGCTTTTATTATTGGTATCTGTCGGAAAACTGATGTTATAAAATTAAAAAAATAATGAGAATAAATCAATGTAAAGAAAGCATTAATTATAGGTCGTCGCTATTTTCGATTTACGAATATAGTGGAATGCAGCCTAAAAAATATTCATAGTGGGTGAGGTTAGCGATCCAGTTGGTGGGATTAAGGGATCCCCCCCCCCCCACCCCTCCTGATAATAACAAATTGTATATTTCACTATTTTTCTATATAACAATGTTGTTAATGTATATTAAGTTAATTAAAGTGAAGATATTAACATACCTAATTCTGAACTCTATAGCACAACATATGTTCACTGTCTGTACTTCTACAGAAGTATAAATTTTATAAAAAAAATTTATTGAACTCTATTTATTTTCAGTCTATAATTGATAACTACCTTTATTATCTCTCAGTATAGTTCTTCGTTCATGATTAATTGATAAAGGAAACAAAAACAATTGGTATTTGTTTTAGGTTTTAAAAAAACTGATAATATTCATTCCAATTCTAGGATATTTTCATTTATAGAATATGAATATGCCAGTAAATTATGAATCACGCTTCAAGTTGTCCTAGCGGCGAATTGCCCTACCGGCGAGTTGTCATAGAGGATAATAATTGTCGTAACGGTTAGCTATCCTCGCACCAAATTGTTCGCGATGAATTATCCAGCGACGAGTGGTCCTATAACGATGTCCTCATCACAAACTCATTTTCCATTATACTCTATCCCCATGTATATTATTAACAATGAGTATAGATTATGAAAATTGTTATGAAGTTTACCCAGTGTAATGCAATCCATTCATTGAGTTCAGAACTTAACAATAGGGAACTATTAGATGAAGATACTCATATTTCACAATAACATTTTACTGCTAACATATCAAATACTATCGAAACCTATTCAAGATTATACGTAAAACAAAAGTTGAATATTGCGCATAACTAAACTTACGTAATTAAACTAGAAATGTAAATTGATATGTAAAGAGCTAAATATAAGGAACTACCTAATAGTATAACTAGGCATGAGAAAAATTATTTTTTTAGATATCATCACTATATTTAATCACAACACTTATGGCTATTTTGTCGTACCTGCACCACAACACATATGGCTATTACGTCGTACCTTCACCACAACACATAAAGGCTATTACGTTGTACCTTCACCACAACACATAAAGGCTATTACGTTGTACCTTCACCACAACACATATGGCAGTAATGTTTCACCTCCTCATACTCCATGTTTCAGAGAGTGCCAATAAATTGGAGAGAAGCAGACTGATCTCATTTCCTCGGCAGATGGTGCTTATATTTCTCAGCAGCTGAAGGAAATTACATCTGTAGTATCATTTAACATCTAATACACTCACACACCGTGTATCAGTAGCTGAACAAACGCCTTGTGATAGTGTGCCGAACACAGTTCATATTATTAGCTTATGTTATTTAATTGTATATATAAAATTATGAGGTTAGCCGGATTATTGCGTGATTCTTTTAGAAAATAATTTTCATGTGAATTAATATTAATAAACTGTAAGAAGGAAAGTGATGATTTTAATTCTATCCCGATGTCTTTTGTTAGATTGAAATAAATTCTAATTACAGGTAGATTTTTTTTCAACTCATATATTCTATATCCATTTATACGCTAAATTAAATGTACGCCTCTCAATATGATTGATATGTGCGTTTGATAGACTGGTATGTATCTTGATGTTGAGCTGGTCCCTTTTTTATGAATGTGCACTTATTTTTCTATGTACACTTTGTCACTTGAGTGCTTTTTTGAATATTCGTTTTTGCATAAAATTCTTTAGGTTGTGGATAATAAAATTAATAAATAAATAAATCTACAGCATAGAGACGCGAATTATTAAAAAAGTACAGGGCTGAAGTATGTCATCTTCATAGGTATTTTGTTTCAGTTCATGAATGGTGGAAAAGATGTCATTTGGTGTTAGACCCAAGGATATGTACAAACCGAGAGATTAAATACTTTTTGAAAAATGTCTTCAGAAATAGTAACACATCCTCGTTCTGTATGGGCGGCTATTTGATCCAGTAACTGTGTAAACAATAACTGAGGTCCCATCTTTTCGATGGATCATTCAAATCACTTTTCAATACATCCAAAGACATTGTTGTAATTTGTGTACGTCATTTTATCGTACAAATAAGAAGCAAGTAGAGGCATAATAACCCACAGTAAACACTATAACACTGAGTACAATCAAAAGTTTTCCTGTAATTATTCTGGGACTTTTTTTAGCCTGATTCCTTCAATTTGGAGGATGATTTAAGGAACACACATACTAGTGAATGCTACATGGACCAAATTCTTGCAATAACTAATTAACAGTTTCAGCCCAATGGAATTGCCCCACTTTTGCTTGATATCCAAGTGAAGGTGATAGGACATTCGTAATAATAACCGGGCATTGCTTAACTAATTATGGCTATCATTTAAGGGATCACATTTTTGAAACTAATTGAAGAAAAACTCTAAAATGTACTCTTTTTTAATAGATATCAATACTCTAAAATCTAATTTCTCTAAGATTATTGGTCCCCTTGTATTTACATATTCATTGATTCTAATCATTCTTTACAAATTTAATTAATATAGAGCTTAATTACATATATCTTGTGCCTTACTTGATATGTGTATGTGTGCGTTACGGTAGTCGGTAAATTGCTCGAAAACAATTGCTCGAAATAAAATAGCTCGAAATACAATTGCTCGAAAAACAATTGCTCGAATGAACAATTGCTCGAAAAACAATTGCTCGAATGAACAACTGACAATATAAAAAATTGGGAAATAGTTATTATCAATTACTAATTAGTAACAAGGACGGTTAGGTGCAGCTAATCGAAGAGATTCCATTTCATGATTAACTGACTTTCGAAAATTGGTCGAATGAACAATAACCCGAATGATCAATTGCTCAAATAATCACATTTCGAGAAGGGAATATTCAAAAAGCAAGTGTCACGAATACCAGAGGTCATGCTAAATGTTTCAGGGACAACCTCTCCCTCCTGCGATTGGTAGTTCCCTTAGCCCAAGTTGCTAAAAACCAACCCTAACCTATAGCCCTAAGAACATCTCGTCGGAGCCCAAAAATTTTATTTTAGTACCAGAATTACTTCAGTAACTCTTGTTCTATATAAATATGAAAAACAGGAATAGTAAAATTAAAAAAAAAGTATTACAGTGATCAATAGTAAATAGCGATATAAAAAAAATACAGTTATTATAAGTTATTATTTAAAAACTAGGACGGTTAAGTGCAATTCGAATTCAATATTATCTGACTTTAATTAATTCGAATACTCGAATGACTGTTTATTGTTTATTTAACTACGAAAACATTACATTGTGAATAAAATATTGTCAGAGTACAATCATAGGAGAATGAGTTGACGACGAAAAACGTCTTTTTCTTTCGCATCATCAACTCCTGTCGATAATTAGAATGATTAGTCAGCTGAAAAATGTAACAATTTCATTACAAAACAAAGAATGCAGCAATAACAATTAAGATAAATAACGCTTTGCGATTCGATATGCTTTATCTTAGAGATTATTAACTATTTTATTTTATGAGTCCCAGTATACACAGATAGCATTTCATCCTCTCATTACATCAATTATATTATATATCTATATAATATAATATTATATCTATACTCTAATTATACCCTGTTACCATGTCATAGTTCCATTTTACCTTCATATCATTATAGCTAGTCTCAGTATAATTTTAATATTTACTCACATGATAAGTTTAGCAATGGTTAAAAGCCTAAAGGTCCACTCAACTCTATTTTTTTCAGTTTTCTATTCATTGGAACTAAGGTTACTGATTACAAAATTTCAAACCATTTCAAATTTGGTTCCATAGCTACATAGTTATATTATAATGTAATTTGAGTCACTCTTGTTTTTTCTTATTGCCTTTAAAATTTCAAGCAAATAAAAAGTTGGAACCATTGCCGACCAATTCAAAACAATAACAAAGCTGCTGGACTAATTTAAAATGGCTAAATATATCGTTACCTATATACCCTTACCCTAAAAAAACATTAGGTTCTGAAAATGTACATATAAAAACCTATTCACCATTAAATTTATGATAATACTAGATGAAGTTTTTATTTCCTACTTTTTCTTCTATTTAATTTCAGAACTGTCGGACAGTGTGATTATTTTTTATATAAATAATTACCGAAGCAAATGGAAGAACAATTTATCTTCTGTCAACATATGTAATATAAACACATATATATATATATATATATATATATATATATATATATATATATATGTTAAATATTATTATACATTATATCTAATAATACGATGCCAAATTGTGATATAATCATAACTTTCAATACAGCTTTTTCCCAATTCCATCATCTAATTATCATTTTAAAAAGATTAACTTATTTCAATACTCACGTCTCATTCTGTCTATTGCCTCTATAATCCTTTGACATGACAAAGTTGAAATATTTATGAGAGCGTACATTCAAAGTCGATAAAAAATATATTCGTGAATTTCACATGTAACATAATTTGATGAGCAAAATTTATTATTATCGTAACTAAGATTTGAAATTTCTCTACTATCCCATCCAAAGGCTTACTTAAGAAAAAACTCAAATCAGTTCATTTTCCTTAAGGAACTTCATGCTACAACTTGAACAAGTAAATGAAAAGTGAACCCCGCACACAATCTCTTGCATTTCCTTCCAAAGACCTGAGAACTTTGCCATCGAACCATTACGCTAAGAGTTGCCATTCAGTGAATTAAATGTGAGTAGGTATCGATAGGGAGCACTTTAATGGACTTCACAAGATTACATTGAGTGCCAAAGCCGCTTACTGGTGTAGAACACTACATTATTACTCTCTGAGAGTTCTTACGTGAGCATTGGTAACTCTACTTACTCGGGATTTATTTATAAACAGGGAGAGAACAATGCTTATTATTTTGGTAAGAGACAAATCTACTAAGTACATTCATGTATCTTTTTATCAATGGAGTTTGTTTGTTGAAGGACAGATATGATTTTGAGAAACTCGTCCTAACTTACAATAGTGTGTCTTCTCTGTAATTGAATATTACTTATATCCAGGATTTATTTATGCAAGTTGGTAAATTACTTCATAAGAATAACAAACAAAACAACATAGCCAAAATTACAAAATTTAAACCATTTAATCGAAATAACAAGCAATTGATTTTTTATTTAGTTAATTACGATATGAAATATATTTTCACTCAAAAATATTAACTTTCAATACAACAGAGATGAAAAAAAATCGTATATCATATCTAGTTTTAATGATATTCCTTATATATTTTTCAAAATATTCGTTAGCTGGTTAATAAGATATCATTACTTAGAAATGCATTTACCTACTTCTGAGTCTGCTTCCTACAGGAATTGGACAAAACAATTGAAACACTTGTTAAATTTCAAGACTATCTTTAATCTTGAATACAGCATAAGTACGTCTCGAAATGAAATCATAAAGCTTCTTAATTTCTCCCATTGGAATTTGCAGTAACTCTTCCATCAAAACCAGCAACAGCTCCTCCAGACGGTAAGGTGGAGGATATTGATTGCTGACTTATCGCTTGAGTGTACACTACAAATGCTCAATGATAGTGAGATCCGGAGATTGAATGAGCCATTCTATGTGTCCCAGCTCCGTTTCATGCTCTTCGTACCAACTGTTAACGATATGGTCATTGTGAATCTTCTTAGAAGATGCAGCACCTTCAGGAAACACCGTTTGACATATTTGATGTATATGGTCACCCAAAATATTTATGTAATTTTTGCTGTTGAATCTATCAATACAGGGTAACAATTGGACCAAGAGAATTCCCCGGTTTGGCTTCTGATTCTCTTTCATAATTTACCATGGGAAGAAGATAGTCTACGTTGAAAGAGTAAATCTGGACTCATTAGAGAATATTACTCGCTTCCGCTGATTTGTAGACCAGTTTTGGTGGTTTCAACACCACAACAACCGCTGTATCAACGTTTCAAGAAGAAAACAGGGGTTTCCTGATGGCGGCTCTTCCATGTTATCCAGCTTTATAGAGCTCAACGCGAAGGAGGATTTGGCAGAAACTGTTGCTTAGATGCTTATTTAACTATGCACGCAACTAAGTCGCCGTAGTTCGCTGTATTTTTTTCCTCAACATACCGTTTAACTATACGCAATCTCTATAAGAAAGCTTGTAAGGCCGACCGTAGTTTCTCCGATTGTTGTGAGTTTTTCCCTGTCCTTCGAAATGTGTCATCGTCCTCTATATGGTAGCCCTCGAAAAACATGAAAGCTTTCCGGATTTGGTGGTCAAAGCGCCAGCCATGCGAGAACCAACTTTTGGACCTTTTTCAAAATCAGTTAAGTCTCTCATCCTACCTCAATATCAAATGAATCTGGAATACAATGGAAAATAAACAATTGTGTAGCGAGAAATATCAATGTACAGTTTATATGTACTAAAAAGTGTAGTGTTCCAATTATTTTGTCCAACCCCTCTATACAAAGAATGTAAATTGATCCGTTCTATTCAAATTCTAATCATTATTTTTCTTGTTTTCTTTCCACTGTGCCGAATAATTCATACCTATTAAGGATCATCACAGAATATTGCATAGAAAGTATAAGCGAAATAATTCCAAGAAATCAGGTTACAAACTCCCTCCAATGATTATAATTCATCACTAGCAATTATCTTTTAGTGCCACCATTTTTCGCTGACAGATTTCTTGTAATGGGAGCAATTTTCTTATCGAATTATCTAAGCTTTATTATTTTCTGTGAAATATAACCGAGTGACTTCAGGGCCTGGAAGTAATCACACACACGCGTTATTGATCGACAATTGTACCTGTACTGCAAGGACTAAAATCTACAGGCGAGAAAAAGTGTTTGAAACCGATAAACGAAGGATGAAAATACTGTTTTGAATTTAAGTATATATTTTCTAAGAGATTGTTTAGCCCTTCTTACTTCACCATAAATATGAATTAAATAATTATCTTTGGGAGGATCAGGACGTGCGGTCAGAAGGACATTGTCGGTACCGTGAATTAGTCTCATGCTTGGTAGAGGTCAAAGACTATTCGACTTATCATTACAAGTAGTGCTTCAGTGATAGCAACATTGCGTCACTATAACTCTAAGGTAGGGACATTCCTAAGCAAGAGTATATCGTTTAGAGTAGATCTGTGTTAAATAAACATTTAGATTGGAAAGACATACGTTTAAACAAGATTCTGTGTTGACAGTATAATTTCTAGGAAAACTCTCGAGAAATATTGCTCGAAGCACAATATTTCCTCTGACGAACAATTTCTTGAATGATCAATTTCTCGAATGATTACTTGGGGAAGTAAATTGTGCAAGGCGCATACCCATGCATGCAGTTACACCAGTCTTTTTATTCAAACAACTCAGAGTAAACATTTTGTCACTTTCCTAACCAAGTAAGGTTGGCGTCACCTCTTTCATGGAGGGGTGCCAGCTGTGTGTCAAGTCCTAAGGGGTTCTGTTGCAATATGAATCATATTATTCATATTTTCATGTTTATCAAGTTTAAGTTTATTAGCGCTACTTGCAGTTTTAGAGGATATCGCTACAGTTATGCTCCTCAACTGCGAGGTCTTACATTTTTTTGTTAGGTAGACTCGTATGTTTCATTAACTATCACCTCTTCATTTTCCTATTTCATCCGTGAATGCAGCTACAGGTGCTTGTGTCCCTTTTTGTCACATTCATCGATAAGTGAATGCATTCACGGAGTAGCTTTTCTGCATTCATCATCAATCCATTATCTTTGTCACCGGAGGTGGTAGGTGACTTTGTTTCTGGAACCACTTTCATTTCTGACAGTTTCTTCCAGTCCCTAGTATTTAATTTCTTCATGACGTCAGCCTGTGGTTCCGAAGCAGACGTTTAACTTCAACAAAATTAATTAGTGAGTGTCAAAAACATTCCGTAACAATATTCTATTTTGGGGTAGATATTCCTACGGTAGCATTCTAAGGGTTGTATTCATTCGAAGAATATACAGATAGGGATACCGTAGAATATTTCTAGGTGATATACCTTTGTAATTCTCAACAGTATTTATAGAAAATGGTGATATGACTGTAAAGTGATATGACTATTATAGGTAGGTAACAACTTTGATATACTGTATGTACTACGATTAGATGATCCTTCACTTACCGTTTTTTCAACTCAAAAACTTTCAGAGGAAAATACTACAAAATAAGGGATGCAATATATGCTATGAATCATACTTCATATAATAATATTCTTTATCATGATTAGATGATTATATTTATTCAAAGGTTATTCAACATTCATATTTTTTAAAACTTATGCATATGTGAATAAAATCAAACTACAGTTTTAGATTAAAGTGTATAATATATATTCAATTTACTTAAACGTAAATTAACAGTTCCTAAATTTGACATTTTCGTATCTCTTCCTTATTTGGGTGATTCAAGCATTAAATGTAAAAAAGACCTTAATTCATTACTTAACAAATTTTATCCTCAAGTTAAACTAAATTTTGTTTTCAAAAATGCAACCACTATTGGCTCATTTTTCCCTCATAAAGATAAAATCCCACCTTTACTGTCTTCTGGTCTCATTTATAAATACTCATGTGGACAGTGCCAGTCTACTTACATCGGTGAGACCATGATGCAGTTAAAGGTGAGAATTTCTCAACATAAGGGAATATCTTTTAGAACAAATAACCCCTATAGCTCCCCACCTTTCAGTTCAATTCGTAACCATTCTTTCGATTTTAATCACCCAATTAAAGAAGAAAATTTCAAAATTTTGCAAACTACTAACCAGTGTGATATTCGTACATTAGAATCTATATATATTCATAAACAGTCTCCTACGCTTAATGAAAAAGCGAGTTCTTTCAATTTAACTATTTTGGGTTAATAACTTATTATTTTTCCTTTTCTTTATTTTAAATTTTCTTTGTATTAACTATTTAGGTGACTTTATTAATTTCGGTATCCAAAATACTTCTTATTTCTATATATTTCTTTAATATATATTCAATGGCCATTTTTTTCAATTTTTCACTCGATTAAATTTGTTAGAATTGTTTTTTACTATAAAAATTTATTCTACTTTGAAACTCCTCACTGGAAAATGATGAAAAACAAGATTTAGTTAATCTTCTGAAATGAAAAAGAAAAACATTCGCAAAAAAACAATTTCAATGAACCATTTAACAAATAGTTGAACGAAATACTTTTAACGAACCAATAATTCGATGAACTCAATTTGTGCGAAAATAAATATACTGAGTAATTGAGCAAATTCTGTTTTTCATGAAGACTGGACTTGAATGATGAAGAATAAAATGATTTTATTTTTATAGAAATTTATTTAATAACATTTGATTAGATAATTCATAAAATAATAGTTTGAATTTATCCTTTCAAACCAAACGATTATTTCTTGATTACGTTTTTCTTTTCTTCTTCATTCTGTATGATGAGTAATAAGATAACCCAGGCAGCAAGCATTATTCCTGGGATATTAAGGGAATATCCCAGGAATATATCTTCCTTCCCATGGTTATTCCCTTAATATCCCAGGATATTTAATATATTTACTGTTAAAAATGTTTATATGTTAAATTATTCTTTGCTAAAGAAAATCAGTTAAATTCAGGGGTTTGAAACAAAAGTGAGATAACTCCTAATAATTCGAATGTCGTAATTTGAACTGAGCTAAATTATATAAACTAATTTTAGTAAAATATAAATGGGAGACATATTTGATAATAATGATATAAGAATTGACTTAATAAGAGATACTTTTAACAGTATCAATTTGAAATAAACCTCCATTGACTTGATAATCCCTATATCTTGAAAAATGAAATACAGTCTACGGTAATGACATCTAATATTTCATTTACTTTCATTTTTTTATAAATTTTATTGTTCAAGATAAAAATGTGTAGCTTAACTAATGTTAATGCAGCTTAACTAATGTTAATGCAGCTAAACTAATGTTAATGCAGCTTAACTAATGTTAATGCAGCTAAACTAATGTTATTGCAGCTTAACTAATGTTAATGCAGCTAAACTAATGTTAATGCAGCTAAACTAATGTTATTGCAGCTTAACTAATGTTAATGCAGCTTAACTAATGTTAATGCAGCTAAACTAATGTTATTGCAGCTTAACTAATGTTAATGCAGCTAAACTAATGTTAATGCAGCTAAACTAATGTTAATGCAGCTTAACTAATGTTAATGCAGCTTAACTAATGTTAATGCAGCTTAACTAATGTTAATGCAGCTTAACTAATGTTAAAGCAGCTTAACTAATGTTAAAGCAGCTTAACTAATGTTAATGCAGCTTAACTAATGTTAATGCAGCTTAACTAATGTTAATGCAGCTTAACTAATGTTAATGCAGCTTAACTAATGTTAATGCAGCTTAACTAATGTTAATGCAGCTTAACTAATGTTAATGCAGCTTAACTAATGTTAATGCAGCTTAACTAATGTTAATGCAGCTTAACTAATGTTAATGCAGCTTAACTAATGTTAATGCAGCTTAACTAATGTTAATGCAGCTTAACTAATGTTAATGCAGCTTAACTAATGTTAATGCAGCTTAACTAATGTTATTGCAGCTTAACTAATGTTAATGCAGCTTAACTAATGTTAATGCAGCTTAACTAATGTTAAAGCAGCTTAACTAATGTTAAAGCAGCTTAACTAATGTTAATGCAGCTTAACTAATGTTAAAGCAGCTTAACTAATGTTAAAGCAGCTTAACTAATGTTAATGCAGCTTAACTAATGTTAAAGCAGCTTAACTAATGTTAATGCAGCTTAACTAATGTTAAAGCAGCTTAACTAATGTTAATGCAGCTTAACTAATGTTAAAGCAGCTTAACTAATGTTAATGCAGCTTAACTAATGTTATTGCAGCTTAACTAATGTTAATGCAGCTTAACTAATGTTAAAGCAGCTTAACTAATGTTATTGCAGCTTAACTAATGTTATTGCAGCTTAACTAATGTTAATGCAGCTTAACTAATGTTAAAGCAGCTTAACTAATGTTAAAGCAGCTTAACTAATGTTAATGCAGCTTAACTAATGTTAAAGCAGCTCAACTAATGTTAATGCAGCTTAACTAATGTTAATGCAGCTTAACTAATGTTAAAGCAGCTTAACTAATGTTAAAGCAGCTTAACTAATGTTAAAGCAGCTTAACTAATGTTAATGCAGCTTAACTAATGTTAATGCAGCTTAACTAATGTTAAAGCAGCTTAACTAATGTTAAAGCAGCTTAACTAATGTTAATGCAGCTTAACTAATGTTAAAGCAGCTTAACTAATGTTAATGCAGCTTAACTAATGTTATTGCAGCTTAACTAATGTTAATGCAGCTTAACTAATGTTAAAGCAGCTTAACTAATGTCATTGCAGCTTAACTAATGTTATTGCAGCTTAACTAATGTTAATGCAGCTTAACTAATGTTAAAGCAGCTTAACTAATGTTAAAGCAGCTTAACTAATGTTATTGCAGCTTAACTAATGTTATTGCAGCTTAACTAATGTTAATGCAGCTTAACTAATGTTAAAGCAGCTTAACTAATGTTAAAGCAGCTTAACTAATGTTAATGCAGCTTAACTAATGTTAATGCAGCTTAACTAATGTTAATGAAGCTTAACTAATGTTAATGCACTTTAACTAATGTTAATGCACTTTAACTAATGTTAATGCAGCTTAACTAATGTTAAAGCAGCTTAACTAATGTTAAAGCAGCTTAACTAATATTAATGCAGCTTAACTAATGTTAATGCAGCTTAACTAATGTTAATGCAGCTTAACTAATGTTAATGCAGCTTAACTAATGTTAATGCAGCTTAACTAATGTTAATGCAGCTTAACTAATGTTAATGCAGCTTAACTAATGTTAATGCAGCTTAACTAATGTTAATGCAGCTTAACTAATGTTAATGCAGCTTAACTAATGTTAATGCAGCTTAACTAATGTTAATGCAGCTTAACTAATGTTAATGCAGCTTAACTAATGTTAATGCAGCTTAACTAATGTTAATGCAGCTTAACTTATGTTAATGCAGCTTAACTAATGTTAATGCAGCTTAACTAATGTTAATGCAGCTTAACTAATGTTAATGCAGCTTAACTAATGTTAATGCAGCTTAACTAATGTTAATGCAGCTTAACTAATGTTATTGCAGCTTAACTAATGTTAATGCAGCTTAACTAATGTTAATGCAGCTTAACTAATGTTAAAGCAGCTTAACTAATGTTAAAGCAGCTTAACTAATGTTAATGCAGCTTACCTAAGGTTATTGCAGCTTAACTAATGTTAAAGCAGCTTAACTAATGTTAATGCAGCTTAACTAATGTTAAAGCAGCTTAACTAATGTTAGAGCAGCTTAACTAATGTTAATGCAGCTTAACTAATGTTAATGCAGCTTAACTAATGTTAAAGCAGCTTAACTAATGTTAATGCAGCTTAACTAATGTTATTGCAGCTTAACTAATGTTAATGCAGCTTAACTAATGTTAAAGCAGCTTAACTAATGTTAAAGCAGCTTAACTAATGTTATTGCAGCTTAACTAATGTTAATGCAGCTTAACTAATGTTAAAGCAGCTTAACTAATGTTAAAGCAGCTTAACTAATGTTAATGCAGCTTAACTAATGTTAAAGCAGCTCAACTAATGTTAATGCAGCTTAACTAATGTTAATGCAGCTTAACTAATGTTAAAGCAGCTTAACTAATGTTAAAGCAGCTTAACTAATGTTAAAGCAGCTTAACTAATGTTAATGCAGCTTAACTAATGTTAAAGCAGCTTAACTAATGTTAAAGCAGCTTAACTAATGTTAAAGCAGCTTAACTAATGTTAAAGCAGCTTAACTAATGTTAATGCAGCTTAACTAATGTTATTGCAGCTTAACTAATGTTAATGCAGCTTAACTAATGTTAAAGCAGCTTAACTAATGTTATTGCAGCTTAACTAATGTTATTGCAGCTTAACTAATGTTAATGCAGCTTAACTAATGTTAAAGCAGCTTAACTAATGTTAAAGCAGCTTAACTAATGTTAATGCAGCTTAACTAATGTTAAAGCAGCTTAACTAATGTTAATGCAGCTTAACTAATGTTAATGCAGCTTAACTAATGTTAAAGCAGCTTAACTAATGTTAAAGCAGCTTAACTAATGTTAATGCAGCTTAACTAATGTTAAAGCAGCTTAACTAATGTTAATGCAGCTTAACTAATGTTAAAGCAGCTTAACTAATGTTAAAGCAGCTTAACTAATGTTAATGCAGCTTAACTAATGTTAAAGCAGCTTAACTAATGTTAATGCAGCTTAACTAATGTTAATGCAGCTTAACTAATGTTAAAGCAGCTTGACTAATGTTAATGCAGCCTAACTAATGTTAAAGCAGCTTAACTAATGTTAATGCAGCTTAACTAATGTTAATGCACTTTAACTAATGTTAATGCAGCTTAACTAATGTTAAAGCAGCTTAACTAATATTAATGCAGCTTAACTAATGTTAATGCAGCTTAACTAATGTTAAAGCAGCTTGACTAATGTTAATGCAGCTTAACTAATGTTAAAGCAGCTTAACTAATGTTAATGCAGCTTAACTAATGTTAATGCACTTTAACTAATGTTAATGCAGCTTAACTAATGTTAAAGCAGCTTAACTAATGTTAAAGCAGCTTAACTAATGTTAATGCAGCTTAACTAATGTTAAAGCAGCTTAACTAATGTTAATGCAGCTTAACTAATGTTAATGCAGCTTAACTAATGTTAATGCACTTTAACTAATGTTAATGCAGCTTAACTAATGTTAAAGCAGCTTAACTAATGTTAATGCAGCTTAACTAATGTTAATGCAGCTTAACTAATGTTAATGCAGCTTAACTAATGTTAAAGCAGCTTGACTAATGTTAATGCAGCTTAACTAATGTTAAAGCAGCTTAACTAATGTTAATGCAGCTTAACTAATGTTAATGCACTTTAACTAATGTTAATGCAGCTTAACTAATGTTAATGCAGCTTAACTAATGTTAAAGCAGCTTAACTAATGTTAATGCAGCTTAACTAATGTTAAAGCAGCTTAACTAATGTTAATGCAGCTTAACTAATGTTAATGCAGCTTAACTAATGTTAATGCAGCTTAACTAATGTTAAAGCAGCTTAACTAATGTTAATGCAGCTTAACTAATGTTAATGCAGCTTAACTAATGTTAATGCAGCTTAACTAATGTTTGCACGAATTTAGTAATGCTTGTAATATGTAACAAATGGTTATGAAACTTAACTAATATTTATGCTATCAAAGTTTCTGTCTAATATCTGTTACAGATATTAGACAGATGGTTATATACAATAGATATCGATTATTATTAGCCAAATAATCTTCGTCTACTCAAACATTGTGTTAAGTTTATAACATTTTGCTATAATAATAATTCTGTCTCTTATTCCATATTATTCAAATCTTACCCAGCTAATCACCACATTACAGATGGCATAACTCACCAATTTCAAAATACTTAGTTGAGTAAGGTAATGCATCAACGAAAGTGTATCCTGTGTTAAGAACTGTCCTTAGCGTCAGTTAAAGTACTGTCCTTAGCGTCAGTTAAAGTACTGTCCTTGGCATCAGTTAAAGTACTTTCCTTAGCGTCAGTTGAAGTACTGTCCTTAGCATCAGTTAAAGTACTGTCCTTAGCGTCAGTTAAAGTACTGTCCTTAGCGTCAGTTGAAGTACTGCCCTTAGTATCAGTTAAAGTACTGTCCTTAGCGTCAGTTAAAGTACTGTCCTTAGCGTCAGTTGAAGTACTGCCCTTAGCATCAGTTAAAGTACTGTCCTTAGCATCAGTTAAAGTACTGTCCTTAGCGTCAGTTAAAGTACTGTCCTTAGCGTCAGTTAAAGTACTGTCCTTAGCGTCAGTTAAAGTACTGTCCTTAGCGTCAGTTAAAGTACTGTCCTTAGCGTCAGTTAAATTACTGTCCTTAGCGTCAGTTAAATTACTGTCCTTAGCGTCAGTTCAAGTACTGTCCTTAGCGTCAGTTAAAGTACTGTCCTTAGCGTCAGTTAAAGTACTGTACTTAACATCAGTTCAAGTACTGTCCTTAGCGTCAGTTCAAGTACTGTCCTTAGCGTCAGTTAAAGTACACTTAAGTACAGTTAAGAATATCGACCTCAGCCAATAAATTAGAATGTGAATTAGAGGTCAAGGTAACTGCTGACCTTTGTGGTAATTAGACAGGTAAGGACTTCAATATCACCTCAAAAATAGAGTGAAGTTAGCCTTCAAATAAGTGGTGAAGTGACATCTTTACCTATTATTATTTTTTGGGTTACAAAGTTAATGATGCTGTTATAAAAGTAATGAATATGTGCATTAAATTATTTCCCTAATATTGTTGAAGTATTGTAAATTTTAATGACAGGTAATTCCTTTGACATGTGCTACATGGATAAAATGATATATAGTTATTAATACATGTTAAAACATTCAGGAATTTATATTTACTACATCCTTTAACGATGTTGAAAAAAGATTAATACTGTTGATACATTTGCATACTAATTTCACAGGATTTTAAATAACAACATGTCGTCAAAACTAACAGTAAATACTTATAGATTATTTCATAATAGTATTAATATCTTATATCTATGAAATCCAGACGTAACAATTCACAAATTCTATATTTTTTTCAAAACAATTCGATTGGACTCTCATATAGATTCAGTAGAATCTTCCTATTTTCTCCAAAGAAATATTATGATAATAATTATTTATTGCACATGTAAGGATGGGACATAACTCATTCATTTCTGCAACAATTCAGATTACACTACAACCTGTATAATCCATCTCTAGTTCGATCGTTGAACAAGAGGAAAAACATATACCTTAAGTTTATCTTTATATTGAAGATAACAGACAAAAATAAACAGCTTTTATAATATTTTCTACATTTTATAGTCATAATTTATTGTCATATAAAATTTTACTTTCAGCATGATTAATTTACATCTATTAGGAAGTTTTTTATCTGCCAATTTATGAAATTAATTACTTTTCTCTCTACCATCATTCAGCTTTCACCAATCATCACGAAGTTTAATTTCACTCACACCTAATTCTCCAAAGCATCTACTCCACCCCAATTCATTCTCCAAAAGGTTCAAATCCTCACCACCAATTTACCCCCCCCCCCTCTAACTTATCTAACTGCGGTGTGTAAGTTCACCATCCAAAGTACCCAGAGTTCCTCAGCCATTTCCCCCCACTGTATAATGTAGCTTCTCTCTCTTCCTAATCTGCATTGTTGCTAAGACTGTTTAGAGGGGAAGAGTTACACATTATTGGGAGATGAAATGAATTAGGTACTCAACTTATATAATCTTCTGTCTTTGTCAACAATAATCTTTCAATGCTTAAATGTCCAATATGCTTTTTCAGTTATTCTACATTTTAGTACAGCAAAGTATAATTACTATGTTACAACCGACACTCCTTATTGAGGTATAATTACTTAATTACTTTTTGGGATGACCCAAAAATGTTTTCCCTCCATTTCATAATTATTATTAACAAAATACTATGTTGCGTGCCTTAAGTATTTCAAAAGTTTGGTCAAAAATACCTAATAATGTTAAATATTTAAGCATTTATTCCAAGTAATTAAAGTTATCACTACTATGGTTAAGTGCGACGAAATTGCCATTAAATCCAATAATATCGTCAAATATATGGAATCCAGTAGTTATATAGGCACAACCTTAGGTTAACCAATTTCGAGAGCAAACCAGTTGCGCCAAAATTGTCATTTCTGCATTGAAAAAGCGCATTGGGCAAAATCACCAAAGAAGTGCTAAAAACATTGTTTGATGCTATTTTCAAATGTTCAATGCAGAGACTATTCAGGGAGGCTTTGAATTGCTGTAATTCAATTTAAGGAAGCAGTCTAGACAACTAATTTCTGAGGCCTCAAAGATGAAACTAGTGTACAGAGGAAACTTGATGTTGCACGCGTTCAAGCGATATGCAATCTCAGTCTTGATTTGGTTGTCAAACATATAATCAGATTTGTAGGAGTTATGAAAATCTTAACATTTAAATCATTTTTGATGTTCAAATTTGTATTATGTCTTTATTCATTACCTACAATTAATAACGATTGCCTTTTAGATAATTGAAAAAATCCTATATTTCACTGTAGGACTGCAATTAATTGAAAAATCCTATTTAAAATGTTTTTTTGTTGACCTAGAAATAATTTGTCTTAAATTTTCTGTGTTAATACCAAGGTATCATTTATATTCACGAATTTAAAGTCTAAAATGAATGTTTAAATTACTATTCGTTAATTTAAGATGAATAGAAGACCTGAAGAACGAAGCGAAGGAAGCTTTACCTAATTCTTACCCAATCTGGAAAGTAGCTATTCGTTCTGTTTTTGATTGAGTTAGACGAAGATGTAGTTGGATCTGTGTTGAAAAACTGTTCCACGCAAAATAAGTTCATTCCCAAATCTAAATTTGATATTTTATTTTGATCTTCCTTTCTACATTTCCCCTTCGAAACACAATTTTCCTTTTTATCCTTCTTGTCTTATCTTGGTACATTAAACACTATACAACACTTCTTATGACATATAACTTGTAGTATTTTCTATTGGTTTGTAGGCTTTGGCATCGTGAATTGTATCCCAGAATACCTGATGTATGTGATCTCTGGTTCTACTCAGATATTGCTCATTGTAGTTAAATTTTTTAAATGATTTTACATTGTTCACATCTATATCGATTTTTCTTTTTCATCTAAATATATTGTTCTATCGATTTGTGGATTCATTATGGTTTTCACATTTCAATTTTGCCTCAAAATATTTTCATGAGTACTCAGTAAGCTTACAAATATAGGTTTACCGAGATTCATTTTCTTTTTAAAGTAATTTAACACATTTTAATTACATATGAAACTTGAATTTACAACGCAGGCATGACTTCATTCCTGAAAATTTACTGAAAGTCTACTGCACTTTGCGCATTAATTGAATTCATTTAGACGATAGATACAACTTAATTGAGACTGATACGATATAGTATTGGTGAACTTGAAATTAAATAAAGAAAATTTTAACTTGACTTTAGGACATCAGTATTTTGTTTGTAGTTTAGAATCATACTTCAGCAAAATCCAATTAGCATTTTCGGCCTCAACTTAAAGATAATAATTTAATACCAGAAAATTAAATAGGTAGCAACGATTCAAGAAGTATCAACGAAATTTATGTTATGCTACATTTTGAATTTCAGATTACAAATTGATACTGATTATTAGCCTATTAGTCTGAGAGTTGCAGGTAACACCACTATAACTATTGATTTTTTATACATTTACTTGATAAAAGAGCTTGAAACTCATATATATATATCAAGATATCAGTGTAGATGCACTCAAGTGACTCGTTTTAGTGATTTAACTTTTAGGTAACGGGAAACATAAGGACATCCTGGATTATTTCTAAGTGAAGATCTCAAGAGCTGAACAGTTTTTTAATTGTAATTTGACTATTTCACAAATATAGATGAGGAAATAGGGTAAATGAACTATCTAAAATATTTTAATGAAGAGTCTAAAGGTTAGATAGATCCTTTACCAGATATGAATGGGGAACATTCTCTAAATGCTATATAAATCTTTTACATTATTCATTTACAATTGATCGAGGGGATAAGATACATTATATTATAAATTATCATTTTAAAATATATAAGATACATTTTGAATTTGATCGAAATAAATATAATTATTACTTAATATTAGGTAGCATAATAATCATTATTTATAGTACCTACATGTTCTATTTAAATTTAAATTTCCGATAAGTGTAATATCCTATTTCATATAACTAAAATATCGAAATAAAATATTATTTTGTCATTTGGAAAATTGAATTTTAAAATGAAGAAGGCTCTCATTATTATAATTTTCAATAATTATTACCCAATACACTAATTCAAATGATAACTCAATTAGCTGGTATAATTTTCATCAGCTAAAGGCAAACTAATCCTGTTCTTCTGATCGGTTTGCTACACAGAAATAATTAGTCTAATGGAGTAAAAAATGTGAGAGAATCTTCTGAATTATTTTCTCAATGTCGAGTAAATATTTAAAACATTGATGCTAAGAAAATATTATTCCTGCAAAATGATAAATGAAACTGGTTCTTCGAATTGAACTACAATAACTTAATTCTTTGGTAGCAATACTTACAGGAAGAGAGTACCTGTGAGCTGCTGAAGAAAAAAAAGGATATGGGAAAATCTGGTGAGCTTTTTCCGTTCGAGTTTAAAAAGAATCATAAAACAGAAAACAAATAAATGTAAAAATTGAAGAAATTACATATTTGTTTCTTTCATCTTGTGTGATTATTTAATAAACTTGGATAAGCTTTTCAAACAAATTGAATATTTTAAACCGGGAAACGGACTATTCCCCGTCGGACTATTCCCCTCCGGACTTTTAAACTCCGGTCTTTTCTCCACCGTACTTTTCCCCACCTATTTTTGTTTTTAATTTAAACTTTGGAAGACAATTTAATATTAAGATTTTTATTTCGTTTTTTTTTTCTAAATAGTTTTGACCAATAAATCTATTGCCGTGAAATTGTAAATCAAAGTCTGCTGTCGTAACTAGCCAATTTTTTGGATATTTGTTTTAAACATTGTTGCATAGAAATTGGTCACTTACCAACTCCTTGAACCGAACCCGTTTTGTAGTTAATTAGTTCGATAATTAGTTTTCATTGGAGACTTTTCTAAAAAATGTACAACTTTATATCTAAATCGTCCTCAAATCTGACTACTTGAAAAGTCTTGATTTAAGGATTTCTACACTCTAACTTATTATTTTTCATAATAATTGTTAATCCATTGTAAGTTCTTTATGGAATAAATATTAAATAAGCATAATAGAAAAAAAGACACCATAAAAAAGCAAATATTAACTGAAATAAAAAAATATATAGTAGGATTTTTAATTCTGTAGTCTCTTATATCAATATTGTCAAATTAATAAACTACAATTAAATATATACTTCTGGAAAAGTATATATTTGAACTAGAAGTAAATAGATGAACATTTTTTAATAATAACTGGCAAAGAAAATAATAAATCCGCGTTATGTATAACTTTAGAGCAGAAATAAACTGAATTAATCATAGACTAAATTGCTACATTTTGCAATCCATTAGAATTGCCATAATGTTTTGAACTTTGTATCATATCTCAACTCTATGCAAATTTACGAAGGTACAGTCTTTAAATATAAACAACCAATATCGACACATATACGGAAATCAAAGCTAAAAATAAGACTTTATTACTGTGCAAGTCTGTTAATAAAATCTGTCTTCTATTGATATATGGTTTCTTTTGTCAAAATTATAATTTAATAGCCCAAAATACTATTATTTTATTCGGCGGGGAAAAGTCTGGCGGGGAATAGTCCAGGTAGGGAAAAGTCCGGCGGGGAATGATCCGGTGGGGAAAAGTCCTAGTGCCTTTTAAACCATATTAATTGAGAAAAGAGTTTCTAAGATCATCAGACCTGATAAATATTCTCAAATAATTCTAATTTTGTTGATTTAACATGAATAGAAGACTAATTAAAAGAGGGGATCTAGGGTGTACATTACCATATCTCATTCAATATTTTGAGTCCTTAGAACCATTCAAACCATTCAAACCATCGCAACCATTCAAACTATTCAAACCATTCGAACCATCCACATCTCCTGACGCAAACTCTCTTTTTATCTCAGGTATGAAGCAACTGCTCTTCCTTTTACTCTTCCATCAATGCGGCTTTGGTCTGAAAATTAAAAGCCTGGGCATTCCAAATGTCGTGAGATCCGGAACACCTGTGAGACTCACCTGTAACTACAAGCTGCAGGGACACAGCATCAAGTCCCTCACTTGGATGAAAGACGGCAGACCTTTTTTCCAGTGAGATAACACCTGTCAGTGAGTCGAGGCTTCAGCACTTTAACAGAGTCATTGATGTGATGTTTATTTCTCAGATTTTTGGCAGCTGAAAAGAACGTGAGTGGAGGAGAACCTCTGGAGGAAATAAAACTAAACAAAGAAACATTTCAAGTGCCTGGAATAACCGTTGACGTGAGACCTCTTCATTTTTGTTTACATTTACTAAACTAATTTATGAATTTAAATTAGTTATCTTTTCAATTATTGATATATCATCAAAACAAAACTAATTTGATATATAATTAAATGACTATATTACTCAATGGAATAGATACATTTTGTATCTTATATTTCATTATCAATTATTTTTCTGATCTTTGCTATAGAAATATAATATTTTAATATAGTTTTTCTTCTGATAAATATTTAGAGTTAAATTGCACATATTGCACTTGGAAGTGTAGTAGTTGCTATCCTATTTCATATTCATTGTATACTATTATTCTATTTTAAAAAAAATTATTGTTGTATGTACATTCTAAACATTTCTCTTTAAATTGTTTTCTTCCAATATGTTGTTTTTCATTCTAAAAAATATTTTTCAGAGTGATACAAGTACTCTGAACGAAGTTTCCCTCACTCGCGTTGACCACAGAGCTTCCGGCTCAATAAAGTGTGAGATTGAGTCCCTGGGGACGGATGTAATTGTCGCTAGCGAGAAAATGTTCACCGTTATAGGTAATGAAAATGTATGGGTAATTAAATAATAGTGAGAAGATATTGATACTAGCACTCAATTTATTGATTGAACAATCAATCTAGTAGTTGAATTAACCAATCAATCTAGTAGTTGAATTGACCAATCAATCTAGTAGTTGAATAGACCAATCAATCTAGTAGTTGAATTGACAAATCAATCTAGTAGTTGAATTGACCAATCAATCTAGCAGTTGAATTGACCAATCAATCTAGTAGTTGAATTGACCAATCAATCTAGTAGTTGAATTGACCAATCAATCTAGTAGTTGAATTGACCAATCAATCTAGTAGTTGAATTGACCAATCAATCTAGCAGTTGAATTGACCAATCAATCTAGTAGTTGAATAGACCAATCAATCTAGTAGTTGAATTGACAAATCAATCTAGTAGTTGAATTGACCAATCAATCTAGCAGTTGAATTGACCAATCAATCTAGTAGTTGAATTGACCAATCAATCTAGTAGTTGAATTGACCAATCAATCTAGTAGTTGAATTGACCAATCAATCTAGTAGTTGAATTGACCAATCAATCTAGTAGTTGAATTGACCAATCAATCTAGTAGTTGAATTGACCAATCAATCTAGTAGTTGAATTGACCAATCAATCTAGTAGTTGAATTGAACAATCAATCTAGTAGTTGAATTGACCAATCAATCTAGCAGTTGAATTGACCAATCAATCTAGTAGTTGAATTGACCGATCAATCTAGTAGTTGAATTCTAGTAGTAGTTGATCAATCTAGTAGTCTGTCGTATGTTGAATACCTACTTTTCGTATATGCTCTCTGTCCATCATTTAAAAAGGAAAATTTAAAATGAAATAAAAAAAATTACGAAAAAGCTCACATGACGATCTCGGTAACTTCGAGTTACACATATTAGCTTCTATCAATTTTTCTGTAAGACCAGATCTCATGACCCTTTATATTTTTCATGGGAGGGTTGGAGAAACAGGTTTTCCGACCGCCACGGGGGAGGGGCCGGGGCCATAAGCATTTCACACCGTATGTCAAAATCTCAGTTCAATTGGACGAGTATTATTGGTAGCTACTAAAACCGATAGACGATACCCTTAAAGGATAAGAATAATTAATGAAATATAGGATAGAGACCGTACATTAAAAATAGGTATCGAACAAACTAAAGTAATTGGTCACAAATTTAATAGATAGAGCAGAGGTTCTTCATCTCTGCTCCTGATGATCATGGTGTGTTATTGGAAATATCGAAACCTAAATTACCTTTAACTGTGATTTTATATTACCTCTTGAAAATACACCAGCAATATGCCCTCCATGAAAATTTATTTCTCCGTTAGAAATGAAGAAATGTATCTGTTTAAATGTATTAATCATTTATTTAATCATCACGAGTAGAAGTTAATCAATAATTTATTAGTAAATAATTGGTAATGTTAGATTATTTTACTGTATATGAATACTGTCACACCAACAGATGAACCGCCAACAGCACCGGAGATAAAAGGAAAAACTATCGGCTTCAGACTTGGAGAGACGGTTTCTCTCAACTGCTCATCTCCTCCTGCGTTCCCGCCTGTAAACTTGACTTGGACTGTAAACGGGGAATCTGTGAGGAAATTAATAATCAATACGAAGATTCTAAACTATAAAGTAAAATGTCAAACCTTAAATATTTTAATCCTATGACACCATCACTTCACTTCATCACTTGTGCCAATCCTCTTTCAGCCACCACCAAAACTAGTGAAAGTGTTACGAGGACGATCTGACAAACTGGGTCGTATATCTTCTCTCACTCTCCTGTCCTTCAGGTTACATCATATACACTTTGGTGAGCGGAGAGGATCTCTCGTCATCCGATGTTCTGCAGGTGAAAAGAAAAAGATTAGGCACTGGTCATATCGTTAATACTGTTGTGACAAAATTAAGAATTGATAAACCTTTTTCAAAATTAAATTGATGCTTATGATAAAAATACTTCTGGAGACCATAAATTTGTAAGATAGTTTCAAACTCATTCCCTACATTCTGCTTCAGAAAATTCTTGATCCCCAATTTCGAAAACAGTTGCCAACATAAAGAACACAGCCATCCTAATATCTTAGTGAAGATTTGAAGCTACCATTCTTTTTTTAGAATTGTTCAGAGATCCTGGTTTGTCGTCGCAAGTGACAATACTCGAGAGTCATATCAGAAAGAACAGACTTCGACGCAAGAAAGAGGACGACAAGAGTGAGGCACTTGTTCTTCAACAAAAAACAAGTTAGTGAAAAGATGATCAGAAAAAGTTCGAATGAAGCAATGTCTCTTTGAAATGTTTTTCTATGACTCTTTCAGTATGTTTGGTGAAGTTTTTAAGATAATATCATCAGTCTTTAACAGTTTGGTTTCAATTCTCATCTTCATAGAGTTAAATTCACCGGATGATTTTATGCTATCAATTTCATTACAGATATGATGATTGTATTGGTTATTTTGTGTTGGAGTTCATGCACACTTTTCGTAGAGTGGATTCAGTGAAGAGATTCCGGCAGAGAAAATCATCGGGAGATTCAGAGAAAATTATTGGAAATAAATTGTATTGAAATAAATTGGAAAATTATGCAATATTTTACTTTATTGAACCACTATCAATTTTGAAACAAGTTGATTCGAGAAATATTACATTTACGAAGATTTATTACCAATATCTACATATATTTTCCGGTCAGTTTGCAAATTGTAGAAAAGATCCACTAATCTCCTAATAAAGTTCGAAAAGTTCGTTAATCAATTCTAGGGATGATAAACTTTAAATCCGATATAAATAGTATAATTGTCAAAACTAACTTCATAATTACAGTTTTAATTTGCAGCATACTTAAATAAAATATACCTCATAATTAATCAACGCGATGCATCATCTTGGACAGAAATGGACACTGATAAACGAATCTGAAGAGAAATTGATTCTTCTGGTAGTGTTATACTTCTTCACAATCTATGGAATAACCTGTAAGTTTTTCGAAAAAAATATAAGCGATAACATATTATTGAATTTAAATTCATATGTATAGTGCCACGTGCTGCTATATAGCATACATTACTTTTTCTATTTTTCAACTACAATTTATAGGTTTCAAAGAGTATAGAATTGAAATAATCTGTTTCACAGGAAACATATTACAGTGTCCTAAAGATGTTAAGTTACTCAGTGATCTCTTATTAAATGATAGAAAATAGTTCTTTCATTGCACTTAAATACCGTAAAAGTCTCCTTTTTGAGAATGAGTCTCAAAAGCCTAATTCAACTCTTGTGTTATTGACAATCAATACTTTGCCTTCAGTCGCCTGAACTACTTTTGGGAATTTATGAGATAAACTCTACGGAATTAGGAACACATTTTTGGTGGTCTGCAGCGATTTCAAAAAGATTAAAGAGTCTTTACTCTAATAAATAGGTTGAAAATTCAGTACTATCTAGAATAATATAATGGTAAATAATGAAACAAATAACTGCTATAGGTACATTGACTATATTGTACTAGATTTAGTGTTTTAACTATCCAAATAAAAGTTTACCATGGAGCAAATTATTCAGTGTACCTTGAACCTAATTATTCAGTGTACCTCGAACCTAATTATTCAGTGTACTTTGAACCTAATTATTCAGTGTACTTTGAACCTAATTATTCAATGTACATTGAACCTAATTATTCAGTGTACCTCGAACCTAATTATTCAGTGTACATTGAACCTAATTATTCAGTGTACTTTGAACCTAATTATTCAGTGTACTTTGAACCTAATTATTAGTGTACTTTGAACCTAATTATTCTGTGTACCTTGAACCTAATTATTCAGTGTACTTGGAACCTAATTATTCAGTGTACCTTGAACCTAATTATTCAGTGTAGCTTGAACCTAATTATTCAGTGTACTTTGAACCTAATTATTCAGTGTATTTTGAACCTAATTATTCAGTGTACCTTGAACCTTATTATTCAGTGTACTTTGAACCTAATTATTCAGTGTACTTTGAACCTAATTATTCAGTGTACTTTGAACCTAATTATTCAGTGTACTTTGAACCTAATTATTCAGTGTACTTTGAACCTAATTATTCAGTGTACTTTGAACCTAATTATTCAGTGTACTTTGAACCTAATTATTCAGTGTACCTTGAACCTAATTATTCAGAATACCATACTCCAAATTACTCTACATATCTTTGACCAAGTTATTAAGGGGACTGTTACAGAGGAAATCGAATTTCCTCAATTTATTTGCTGTTTTGTGAAGATATATAGTCTTAGGCAGACTCTCACAAATGTATATGCCAATCTAACCCTTATTACGTAAGTTATGAAGTACAACGTCCTCGCGAGGCGCGAGGAGGACAAGGAGGAGGCTGGTTTTTGGACAAAACCTCACTAATTCGGAAAGGAAAGCAGGTGGATGTTGACAATTATACATTCAATAATACGTTAAACAGCGATTTCACTCTATATTTTTCATTAAAAAAGGAAATTTGAAAAATGAAAAAAAAAACGTTTTTGTTTTTGGTCTCTCATGATTTTTTTTTTTCATGTTCTAAACTTTATAACTCAAGTTAGAAGTGATATAGGAACAAATACTAAATAACAGAATGACCAGCAATGAGTTGGCATCATTTGTTATTGTTTTTTATTTGATTCAGTAATTGCAAATTTTTTGATGTAGGGAAGACTAAAATTGTTCACTATATTTTTTTTTTTTTGCTCTGCATCTCTTCATCTCTTTCAGTTTTTGAGTTACAATATTTTTTTGAATCCCACTTTTTGGGGGTTTTGGGTGGTGGGGCAATATTTTCCTAAATGAAAGCTTGTGCATAAGACATGGTAGAAATATGTGAGAAGTTTCATAATTGAATCTTTATTATTATTAAGAAGTTTAAAAACCGTGACAGTCCCCTTAAGTTGAATTTCCTCCACTACACTAGTTACCATGTATGGCCCAGTGGTTCTAAAAGTGTTTTTCTCGCACACACCTTGCTTTTCTCATGCACCCCCTGAGCATTCTATTGTATTGAAATAGATTGAAAAGCTACAATTAGAATATATTTGGTTACTATGATTTGATAATTAAATATGCAAAATGAAAAAGTAAGGAAATGATTGTTTTATTTACATAATGTTAAATTAATTTTTTTATGCAAAGAAAATTAAAATCCATCAGAAATTAAAGAAAATCATTTAATTTGTGATAATAATGCAGTATATTACATTGTTGTTAGCTATATAAGTATTTAGGAAATGAACAGTTGTAAACTAATAAAATAAAACTAATCAATTACGGGGTAGCAACACACATATAATCCCGACACAAAAAGGAAAATTCGATATAGAAATGTACAGTTTCTTGTTTGCACTTTGCTTATACAATGTAAGCACCCTTTTTCTTTCTATTCAGTGTTAGAATATAGGACAGAAGGAATAAAAGTTACAGGCACACAAAACGAGAAATCTCGCACTCAAAGATAAAAAAAAAAATATCGAAAGCCACAAAGATAATTAGGTGTTTATATCAGAAAATTCATATACTTATATAACTACCTCATATCGCAACATTTTGAGGAAAATATACTTCATGTGTATTCTACATGATATTAATAACAAAAACCGAACTTATAAACAACAGCCATCTCATGCACCCCCTATAAACAATCCAGGCTCCAAAGGGGTGCCGCGCACCCCCGTTTAAGAACCACTGGGTCACTGTAAGCCATGCACGAAATTATTCCCTATCAAGATAATAAAAGCAAAGTCTATCCCTCGTTTATTGGTGTGCTTAGATATCCCCTGGGATTGCTCAGGGAATATCCCCTGGGAACACTCAGGGAACATCTCTCCGCTGCATTCATTTCGTTGATCTAATTTGGTCGTAAGTTTTGGTCTCAGAGGAAATGATGAACAACACTGCATTTCGGCAGCCATTAGAGAAGTGTTTGTAATTACACAACAACGCATTTACTGCTCTGGAAAAAGAAACAGAGGGATAGGGATACTATGACCACTTTTGAGGTAAGGGAATAGACACAAGAAAATCTTTCAGATCTGATTGATTGTTTGTTTCTTTATTTCCATGATTTAGTAACTGATTTAATTATCAATTACACAGGAAAGAAAGCGTGGAGTAACCGCTTATGTTTATTGGCACATATATAAGAAATACACAGTTTAGCAAATATATGGCTTAGAGAAAGATCGGAATGGAGAATATTATGTAAGTTCGTCCTACCTCATCAGCTCTGCCCTTTCTGTCAAGGGACAAGAACTCTTTCAAACATAGTTATTTTAGACTTATGCAAGGTACTATCATCACAATTAATATCAAATCCTATACAATGAATGACCAACATATGGATATAGAAAGTAAGATTGCCTGACGATGGTAGTTATCATTATTTCGACATTGTTTCAAGGTGTACGAACAAGAAATATATAATCTTAGAAATTGGAC